>JAIZAY010001011.1:0-23801 GCA_029531755.1 Holothuria leucospilota | reverse complement strand
TTTTAGTAGACGGTACTCACGGTATCAACGAAGCTTATAGTGACGTCTATTGTATCACATTTAGCCACACAAGCAACATACAGATCAACTTCCCTATTGTAAGTATTAGTGGAACGACCGGACGCGTAGTGGCCATGATCCAGGACTAGTGTAGGCCTAACGTTAGGCCTTAACATTAACAATAACATGCAACACATTACACAGCCTAACGTTACGGAGAAGTCACGCTAGCTAAATGACGGATACGTGGAAAGAAAGCTGAAACAAGCATTTTACTGATCATTTTTCACACAGTGTATGGTGTGGCTTTTCAGATTATCGAACCTGCTTAAATTCAGGAGTCTTACTTCAAGATAAAGCATTCGGAAATTGGCCAGCGGACGTCCAGCGAGAAACCTCACAGCTACGACTCGACTATCGGCTGTTGTGTAATGCATGAGATCGGGAGAATAGTATAGTACGCGTACCGTACGCGCATTTTTTTTTCCACGAGGTTATGGGCAAATCATGCCAATGGACCAATCAGCTCCTTGGAAATAGGCCACACCCCTAATTCCAAAATGACAGCTTTTGAACCATTTTTTTTTGTAATTCTGACGCCAGATTATGAAAGAGCAGGCCAAATAACCCCAGTCCAGGTAACCCTAACCTTAGAAATAACCCCAACCATGATTTAGAAACAAATTTGAAAAAATTTTGAAAATCAAATTTGCCCATAACCTCGTGGGAAAAAAATTAGGCGTACCGTACCGTACGTACGGCTCTTTTGAGTTTTGTTGATGTACGTAAATCAGTGTGCACATGTCGTTGCAGCATGAAAGCATTGAAGGACTGCACGTACTTGATAAGTACGGATGGATGCCACAGTTTCCACCTTTTTCAGATAATTTTAAAAAATATCTAAATAAAAGTTATCAGAATCTAATGATAGTTTCAATTTAATTCTTTAAGTTTAAAGATATTTTAGAAATATATTTTAGATTTTTTTTATTTTACTTAACAAAACGATTTCCAATTATTTTTCCTTAAACTTTGTCAGCTGAGTCCCTCTAAAGTGGAAATGCTGACGCATTTTGTATATCCTGAAAAGTGGATGCCACAGGGACAACTGACTGTTTTTACGTTTGAGCATTGTTATAGGAACTATAGCATATGTCACCTACTTATTAATATACCAGCCAGAGGCGAGTTCGGACTATTGTTATTTTTGAAGGATGACTGTGTGGTCGCTTTGATAGTTTTACACCGGCCAAGATCACAGCAGTTGAATACTGTCTCTCCTCTGTGTATCTTCTTGGCATTTCCTATACGGCTTTCCCCACTCGGATTACTGTAATATCCTCACCCCAAAATCAACAAGTGGGCTTTGTTGTCTGTTAAATCTAACAGTAAAGAAACATGGGCGAGGCGAGGGTTTCGGGTTTGTCGCTACTACCTGGACTTCACATGCCATAGCATTGCCCAGTCCGGCTGGGAATAAAATTTTTGAAAATTAAAAGATTATTGCATCTTTGTTTGGACAGTCTGTACTCGTTTGGCGCGGATCCAGAGTTTTAGTACCAGTAAGGGATTATGTAAAAATCTGAAACAATCCTGAATTGATGTTCGATGACGCTGGTTTTATTTCAGGAACTTCAGGAAACTTGTTCCAAACTTGTTGCCGGACAAATTTAGACTGCTGCCCTCTGCAGCTCATTTGCATGACGCGTTCTTTCTTTTATGAAAGGGGCACATACCCTTCATCTGGTTATTTCAATGAAAACAAAGTTCGTTTCGAGTTTTGTTTAGCACCTTGCCACCGAAATTGGTGGCGGCGGTAAACCTACTCTCAAAGCATTGCCCAGAGTAAGCCACTTTGCGATAGGATTACTAATCCTGAATGATGTTGCTAACATATCGATTGTCGTCATCATCTGAAGTGGCATGAGAGAACACGAATAAAAGAGGGACATTGCCATCATCAACCGGAAAAGATGAATAAGTAGCTTTTATCATTAATAATCTGCCTTCGGGTGTTTTTAGTGGATCGTATCGTTAATTAGCATCAATTAAACTGTTCCTGTTAAAACCTTACCTTCCACAATAACAACTCCCCTGGTATCAGCAGCTCTTATTGCATGCATAGAAAAGTAAGAAAATAACCCTAAATTTCTGATTGCATTGAAAGCGATTGACTCACTTGTTTTAGAATGCATAGATTCCTCCGCCAAAAACGTTACTAGTAAATTATCCCTACAAAATTATTGATGGGTTTGTCAGTGGACACCACATTGGCAGTGGTCGTCGTAGCTAGGACTATTTTTTGCTGTGAGGGGCAATATAGCAAAGTCCACACAACAAGAAAATTTTCAAACGAAACAGCCAAACAAATTCCGACACAGATCATCACAGATTTTCGAACTCCATTGCCACATAGTTGTAAAGCGATTCGAAAACATTTCTGGGGACCTTTTTTTTCTTTCTTTTTGCTTTTTTCCTCTTTTTTTTTTTGTTTTTTTTTTTTTTGCATTTCCCTTCCCGGCAATTTGGGACCGACTTTTGATTTTCACGTTGACATTTAGATGTGTAATTCTGCTTAAAAACATAACAAGTGTTGTAAGTGTTTCAAATGAATTGTTTTTGTTTTTATTTATTTCCGAAAGGGACTAGAAATTTCCGACAGAGGCATTCGGAGGCTTTGTGGGGGGGGGCGACCACCCCCTGCCCCCCTCTAGCTACGCCACTGCACCATGGTGTTAAAAGATGTTTCCAGTCAGTGATGTGACCTGCATGACAGACGAATGAATCCCCTGGCAGTTATCACTGTGCAGGGACAATTGAAAGAAATTTCAGTTTTAGTTTCTTCTTTGTCTCGAAGTAGTTTGAAACTCGTAATTACGGTGCAGAAGAGGGATGTTCACAGACCGTCACGCTGATCACTCATTTTTGATTTTTGAAGGGCAACGAAGATCGCCGCGTGTCTGCTTTGGTTTTGACGAGCACGCGTCCATTGTGTCACAGTAGAATCCATGATGACGCCGTGCGCGTGTACTGTGATTGCACTTACTGCTTGGGTATTTTGCCCTTCATTGCCTGGGAATTCCACGGGCGTGACGTCACATGAAATCCCTCTATACAGTACAAGTCGTGAAAACTTTTTCGCCAAGGCAGGTGGTTCACTTGACCTTCGACCCATCCCATGATGCAATGCATAAAACTATTTTCCTAACTCGTCAGGGTTTGCGGTTCATAGGGTTCTTGATGAGGATTTCTTCCCTTCCTTGAAGCGCAGGTCACACTACAGCGATTTCGAATAGGATATCTACGGTCCGATTTTTGTGAGTTTTAGTTAAAATATTCTCCATCCCTAATCGGAAAGAACTAAAAATCTACCAACCTGTGTAAATATATATGATTTGCATCAGAGGACTCATGATGGAAATGAAATGTTAACTAATTGTTTTGTGACGTCACATCGGTAGACAGCGTTTATCGGACACGCGTGCAAAATCGGATTGACTTTCGAACAAATACAGCTCTGTTGAGCGGTATAAGTAATATAATGGTAGCAGAACAGTTTATCGTAAGACAAACTAGGATCAGATATCGATATAGCGTGACTATCCTTAGAACAAAGTCTGAATAAAAAGCTATTGGTCCGATTTTTAGAAAAATTCGGATAGAATTTCGGATTGAAAATCGCTGTAGTGTGACCCGCCCTTTAGTCTCAGGGCTGTAACGTCCGATTCCGGATTTGACTCAATTCGACTCATGTCGGTTTTTTACGGTGGACTTGAAACTGGCACAAGGACTCGGAATGGGATGGGGGGGGGGACTTTGGGAGGTACCGGGATTGGAACAGACCAAAGAGCTGCAGTTACCCATTGGCTTGAACTCGGAAAGGAGACGATTCTAGCCGAGTCGATACTAATGAATTTTACATCACATGTTACCAGCATTACCATTGGTTAGTGCACATTTAACAAAAAAAAAAAAAAAAGAAAATGGTCGTTAACAGTCAATTAATTGTTCAGAAAAATAAGTTGACTCCAGTAAAGTGACCTTCTTGAAAAATGAATAAAAACAAATGGTGTGATATGCCACATAGCTCGAAACTAGCTGGGAATTGGTGAAACTGGAATCGAAATGGGCTCAGAATAGGAACCTGGGTACTGGACTCAGGACAGGCCCGGAATCGTGGCCATGACTGGACTAGTCGGAATTGACCCAGAAATGGGAAGGCGAAGTCTAGGATCATAGCCAGACAAGTACTGAGTGGGGCGACATAGCTTCTGGGAGGAGGGATATTTTTAATTTCAAGGTGACTAGATGTGTAAAATTGTAAGAATGCAAGTGTAACTTGAAATTTTCCAGAGCCTTCCCCCCCCCCCCCCGCCTCCCTCACTTGGCTACGAGCTTGAGGTAGACTCGGATACAGCACTGTTCATTTTTCCTGAAATGACCATACTAAAGGCGGGGGTCACACTACAGCGATTTCGGATCGGATTACGGTCCGATTTTTTTTTTTTTTTTTTTTTGAGTTTTAGTTAGAATCTTCTTCATCTCTGGTCGGAGGGAACCAAATATTTGCCGACCTGTGTAAATATTTGATTTGTATCAGAGGACTATGTAAATGAAATATAACCTAATTATTTCGTGACGTCACATCGACGAGACCGTCTTAAATCTCGAGAGTTAAGTGTCACTAGAATTTGCTATTAGTCTGGAAAAAACGGGAAACCTCTGTTTGTATTATAACAGAAATATTCCCATCAAGTTGTAATTTCATTCAGGGGAGAACCTTGTGTTGAAAGAATATCAAGTGATAAAACTGGTTAAATGGAACATTTCAAATAAATTTTACTGCCCTTTTCTTCAAAGCACGCAGCTAATGAAGTAAGTTGTCCGGGAAATTTTTCCACAACAATATAGTTAAGATGTGAACCAATAAAAGCATTAATAAGAGTGTAAAGTGCCTTGCTTCTAAATTCTCGCAATCTTGCAACGAGTCCTACAGTTTATAGTAGGCCTAGCTGCAATTTCTTGTGATTCCACATAATACGTTTTCCTTCCAAGGCAACTGGTTAACCATTTGGACCCGAAAAAAAAATTGGTATCATCACAAACGCTTTGACCTGTCGTTTTCTTAATCGTAATCATAAACAAGACGAGCTCCCCCCTTACTCCAAATCCAGATATGGATTGATATCTGAATATATCTGGCTAAATACAGTCTTTACATGGCCATATCAAGCCAATTATACAGCCAGATTTAGATGCCTTGATACATTATATCAAGTTTTATATGGCCATATCAAGCCAGATATAAATTGATGCAATGCAATTCCAGATATGCAAATAAAGTTTAATATGGCCATATATCAAGCCAGATATAACTTGAAGAAATGCCAGTCCAGATATGTAAATACAGTTTTATATGACCATATCAAGCCAGATATAACTTGATGCAATGCAATTCCAGATATGCAAATAAAGTTTTATATGGCCATATCAAGCCAGATATAACTTGATACAATGCAATTCCAGATATGCAAATAAAGTTTTATATGGCCATATCAAGCCAGATATAACTTGATGAAATGCCAGTCCAGATATGTAAATACAGTTTTATATGGCCATATCAAGCCAGATATAACTTGATACAATGCAATTCCAGATATGCAAATCAAGTTTTAAATGGCTATATCAAGCCAGATATAACTTGATACAATGCAATTCCAGATATGCAAATCAAGTTTTATATGGCCATATCAAGCCAGATATAACTTGATGAAATGCCAGTCCAGATATGTAAATACAGTTTTATATGGCTATATCAAGCCAGATATAACTTGATACAATGCAATTCCAGATATGCAAATAAAGTTTTATATGGCCATATCAAGCCAGATATAACTTGATGAAATGCCAGTCCAGATATGTAAATAAAGTTTTATATGGCCATATCAAGCCAGATATAACTTGATACAATGCAAATCCAGATATGCAAATAAAGTTTATTTGGCCATATCAAGCCAGATATAACTTGATGAAATGTCTGTCCAGATATGTAAATACAGTTTTATATGGCCATATCAAGCCAGATATAACTTGATACAATGCAATTCCAGATAGGCAAATAAAGTTTATTTGGCCATATCAAGCCAGATATAACTTGATGGAATGTCTGTCCAGATATGTAAATACAGTTTTATATGGCCATATCAAGCCAGATGTAACTTGATGAAATGCCAGTCCAGATATGTAAATACAGTTTTATATGGCCATATCAAGCCAGATATAACTTGATACAATGCAATTCCAGATATGCAAATAAAGTTTTATATGGCCATATCAAGCCAGATATAACTTGATACAAAATCAATTCCAGATACACAAATAAAGTTTTATATGGCCATATCAAGCCAGATATAACTTGATATGCTAGATATGCAAATGAGCATTTTGCTAGTTTGTTTTATTATTTATTTGATTTGATTCTTGGACTATGCTTGTTACAAAATAAGACATGTTTTGGACACATCATCACCTTCCCAGACATTGCAGTTATTTAGTGGCTACACTTCTATTAATACCGCAGTGTACTAAGTGAACTTAGGCAAATGATTTGCATATTTGGGCGGAGGTTGTATCTAAACCTACATGTTTCATGATTTAGGAAGTTGAAAATAAAATATGCACTACGCAATAAACAAAATTTAGAGTCAAATACGTAATAAAGTTTAAAATAAGAAGCCCATATCACTGTGATTACATAAAATAGGAAATTTCAAGGCATTTTTCTGTTCACTGTTATGAAATAAGTTGAATTTATGTACTTAAGTCAATTCAACCTAATACTTACATTAAATTCTAATTCATGGAGCACTTAAACACTGTTTGCTGGTGTCCAAGGTGTCCAAAGTCTCCATGAGGAGTGTGGACTATAAGTCCTAACTATGATTCATAACTAGCGCAGAAATGGTCCGGATACAATTTTATCTGTGCCATATAAAGGCTTGATCCAGATAGAACTTTATCTGGCCATATATGGTTTAGATCTGGTTCTGGTTTAGATCTGTGTTATATCTGCCCAACTTTTTATCTGGTCTGATATAAATTCCATACCTGGTGCAGATATGGGCCATGTATGGAAATATATTCTGCTCATATAAGGACCATATCTGGTCCAGATAAAATTTTATCTGTTTCATATAAAGACTTGATCCAGATAAAACTTTATCTGGCCATATATGGCTTAGATCTTGTTCTGGCGTAGATCTGGGTTATATCTGCCCAATTTTTTATCTGGCCCAGATATAAATCCCATATCTGCAGCAGATATGGGCCAGATATGAAATCCATATCTGGCCCATATATAGAATTTCATATCTGGCCCATATCTGGATTTTGAGTAAGGGACGTTGTATTTGTGAATATCTGGAGCATACATTTGGTTCAAATTAGTCTTTAAATTCTACCGAGCATAACCTTTTTTGTAAATTTTACAGAGATGGTTGTTACAGCTCCCGCTACATCAGATTTTGCAATATAAAGAGTTTTGTCATTGCTCAGTATATTATATAGGCCTAAATATTTCAAATACTAGACGAAAGCATATCACTAACGTATACTCTATAAGAAGTATATACGAGAAACCTTAGCTAAAATGGACCCTTGTTGCAGCCCTATATCGATTTCACTAAGAGAACAATCTTTATGTCTGTAAAGGAAAAATCCCTGTTTAGACAGTAAGAATTCTCCCTTCTAAGTTCACTTCTAGCCGCTCCTCCAATAAAACACCGGTCTAGTGCACACACACCTGGACAAAGCTACAATGGTCTGTACAGAGTTTAGCCTACACCGTATTAGGCCATATCCACACACTACTGTGTGTAAGCTGTCTGTATTATACCAAGTGATCTGCACAAGTCATCATTGACCAATCAGAGTGATTCTATTGTATGAATTTATGTCAATCAATGTGTCGTTACCATTTGTTAATAGAGATATAGGAATATTCCTGGATATGTTTGTTGTGATGCAACACCCTTTTTAAATCTTACAACTTAATAGTTTCCGCTCTTTTCCAACCACATTTGACATCATCCCCTCTACCATGCATATACCTTTCCCTGTATAAAATTTGATACTCAGTGGTAGAAAGTGCCTTCGATGAATCTATGAATATAATTTAATTGTTTCAACATGATTATCCAATTTCAAAGCTATATCAGCAGCAAACTTGAGAGGCATAATGTAAGTAGCGCTTACGGAAGCTGTTCTGGGCCAGTAAACATGAGCTTATATGCTTTTCAATAATTTTCGTACTAATCTATGTTATATGGATCTTTCATATACCTAAGATAAAATAGAAGAATAGAAAGTGGATGATAATTTGAAAATAGTCTTCTTTTCTACATACACTGTTAAAAATATCAGTCAGTTTACAGACTTTTTTAACATAATTTTCTGTATTTTCCTTTTAGCATTTGCTGTATATTTACAAACAAAAAAATGTTGTTTAACATGTATTTTCTGTATATTTGAGAAACCATATTTTCTCCTTTTTAACCAAATTCTACTGCACTGTTAAAAATGTCTGCATATTTACATACATTTTACAGTATTTTGTTTTTTTGCTGTTTTATATAAATAAACTGTCATTGAGCAAACATTCGTTAGTTTTCAACTAAATAAAGGTACGGTTTTTCAGAAAAGAAAAACAAAACAAAAAATTCCAAAGGTTTCAATCTTTGAAACATATCGTTCTGCAAACTTTCAGCTTTTAACAGAATTTTCGGCAAATTTATATCCCTCTTTGAAAATTGTGTAGAATTTACATTTATTAAGAAAAACATCTGTTTTTAGTTATAGAAATAACAGAACTGGTGTTTTGTCACACAATTACAAAAGGAAAGAACAAACTATAAGGTGCTAATTTAAAAGCACTGATCAGGTATACTAATATCGATTTATCACCACAGGTGCTTATGCACCTGATTGGAGCAAATTAAAGTCTCACAAATTTACTTTAAAAAGTCTGCAGATTTACAGCTTTATGACGTAATGCAGCATTAAACTTATTTATGTAAGCAATTTTCTGAAAAAAAAAATGATTGCTGCTGCTTGCATAATGTCCTTTGGATTTTTTTTATCAGGAACTAATAAACTCATTATTTGCCTTGTTGAAAATGTTTACAAACGATCTTATTATATTTTGTAAAGAATTTTACATTGTTCAAGAAATTTCTACTTTCCAATTACAAAGTTCCTAAAGATTAAATGTCTTTAACAACATGAAAAAATTGCATCCTCAGAGTGATTTGATTGAAAAATTAGAACGACCTTCCCCTTCTGGGACGCAGCTCCTTTGGAGAGCAGAACTCCTTTGGGAGTAAGTTTTGGTTTCGCCCCTTGGCTTTTTTATGTAAATGTGCTACTTAACCAAATTGGCTGGAGTGAGATTTGGTTTGCGATTACAAAGCTGACGGTTTTTTACTTGGGATGGACTAAAAAATACCATTTGTAACGCAATGAGATTTTTGTATTCTTTTCAGCATAGGCGTATAGAAAGCAGGAGCGGGGGACTCCCAGTCAAAAATGTGGTGGGCGGACGTATGCTGCCGCCCCTCCCCCCTCACGCACACGATTCAAGGACGAAAAATTACTTATTGTTCCCTCTGTAAAAGCGTAAAAAAATTGCAGCATATTTCTTTAAAATTTGCACAATATGTGGCTCTAAATTGCATCTAAGGACCTTCAAATATTCAAAAGGGGGAGTCGGGCACCCCTAGGCCCTAGGGACGACGGTTGGGAACAACGTTCACTACCTATCACCTGTTTTCTTTTCTTTTGCAAATGAATCCATGAATACTTTTCAGGGATACAGAGAGGTAATATCATTAGGTTTCACCGTTTCAGTAGTAGATATAAAGGAGAACGGATAAAACGGACATAAGCGTACGAGGCGGGGGGGGGGGGGGCAGGGGGCATATGCCCTCCCAATTCGGGCAAAAATAGTGGATCCATTCGGGCAAATGAGACAGCGAGAAAACAAATTATGCCTTTTTGGAACCGACACAACGGTATCAAAATTCGGGCAACTTGGTCCAAAATTCTAAATTCGGGCCAAAATTTTCCTTGACCCCCCAGAAATATTGACCCCCGTACGCCTATGAAAACGGGTACCATTTACGAAGCGTCAGTCACTGTCACAACTCTTGCAGTGAAGACCCTATGAACGTTAATGTATAAAACAGTGTTTTTCATATTTCTATCTGTATAACTGCATCTTATAATAGGTAAGAGAGTTGTACCTTCGTATCCATTTCAGTCTATAGTTACCAGTGTTCGATTTTAAGGAATTAGCAATGGTTGTCCGAAGGACTTCCACATTGTAAAATTTGGTTGTCCTGCTCAAAATAAGGTAGTCCCAAGTGTAACCATTTTCGCAAGTTTGCAACCATGGAACTGAACGCCCCATTATCACCAGCCTTCCAAAGAGGCTTTCACTTTTAGACAACCCCCTCCTCCACCCTCCCCGAAAAACACAAAAACAGATATCTACTGTATAAGAGTAGTGCTGTCTCGTGGCGTGCATTAGTGTAAATTGCGGACATAGTTAATGTTATGTTTGCATTGAAGGTTAATAAATTAAACATCTCTAGATTGAAAGCACTGGTGTTGCAACATCAGCACTACGAATTCGTAGCTTGCACGAAGGAATTCAGCTTCTCTGTGTACCTAGTGCAGGCCTAGTGGCCTACTAGTGGAGTTTGTACGGGGCACATATTTTGGCTTGATAGTGCTATGCACATTTCGATAAAGTGACTGTGCGGGAAGTTGTGGTGAACGTGCGTAATCACCGCACTTTCCTGCAAATCTTTTGATGCAAATTTTAAAGTTCCTTGCTTGCACAATTCATCGAGCTGCTAAATGTAAACATCACATCACTTTCCTCAAAAGATTTGGTTGTCCGGACGGACAACCTTACACACCTGTTTTTGCAAAATCTGGTAGTCCTGCAGAATTTCTGGTTGTCTCGGGCGACAGGACTACCCTTAAAATCGAACACTAGTTACTACTTAAATACAAGAAAACAAGAAAATGAAAATCAGAAAACAAAACCTTTGTAGCTAAAATATGAAGAAACGGAAGACAGCAAACGCAAAACGAAAAAAAGAAAGGTCTCAATAAATATAATGGCAACGCAATTGTAAGTAATAGGGCCAAGGTGTGTCTTGTCAAGTGGCTATTGGTTTCCTTTGTCGACTTGTGTCCGTCTTTTGACCAACACCCCCTATCCGTTGATCCCTTGTGGATGATACAGAGAGCATACAAAAAGACCCACAGAGTCAAGCACAGAGATTACCCTGTTAAGATAGCACGCCACGAATTCAAGAGCTTTCCTCCGTCGAAAATGTTTCGCGATAAAAATAATCCCTAAAGATTTAGGGCGTTGTACAGACTATGTTGGGTGGGGGTGTCGTCTAGCAATAATGGAAGTTTTCTCTTAAGCTATTGAAAACGTCAGACCTTTATCTAGATATCTTTCTTAAACTCTTAGTCAATGTTTTCCAACCTTTTTTAACTCATCGCCCGCTTTCGCCGAATGGGACCGGGCAAAGGTCCGCCTTCCGCCACATGTTTATAACAAAGTACTACCATAAATGGCTCGAAGGAAAGAATGAAAGCACATGTTAAAGTAAAGCGCACACATGCTCAGGGTAATAAAAAGCGATGAGGGGCTTCGTTTTGTCATAGCAAATCCCAATTAAAGCAGACTTAAAGCCCTAATTAGGGTTAGGTGGCGAAACATTTTGGAGAAGTTGGGCATTGAATGCGCACTAAAATGATTGCAAACATCACCCTTTGACCATTTTGTGTAACGGGGGGGGGGGGGTAACACTTCGTACATAAACAGTAATAGTTAATTAACGACCATTCCCTTTGATGCTGCAGAGGACTCGAGCTCGTTTTGTGGGTGGGTTAGTTAGTTAGATGAGGTTTAACGGCGTAGTTTCCAACCAACTGGTTCAAGTCGAGCTGACCACGGCCTTTTTTCCAGTTGTAGCTCACTGGCTTGTTTTCCCTTACTCCATTGCTTATGCGGAGCATCACGCACAACGGCAGAAGGTTCCATTTTGAAAGTCCTTGGTATGACTCGACCTGGGACTCGAACCCGAGACTTCCGCGTGAGAGGCGGATGCTCTACCACTAGACCAAACTAGGGTGGGGAAGAAGAAGGAAGGCAGTGGTTGCTTGGGAAAGTCTTATGCCACTCAGACTGTCAGTACAGACAGTAATAATGAGGTAGTCAAAATTCGCTCGTCTATTCATTTTGCATTGCAAATGTTATCTATTATAGCGTACATACTCCTAACCAAAGCTCTCCTAGTGTACATACTCCTAAGAAGGGCTCTCGAAGGAGACAGTAGACAGAAATATTTACTAGATTTCCCTCCTTATTCAAGTTTGTAATATCGAATATTAACCTGCAGAAAGTTAGCATTGACAATGATATCTCTATGACGTAAGCATTGCTATAGCACAGCTAAGACAACCTTATATTAACTTGACCAATGTAATCATTTTCATACATGATCAATGGTTTATTAGAAAGCTTTAATTCTCTTAAAAAGTATTCGACTTTCATGAAAAACAAAAAACAAAAAAAAAAAAAAAAAAAACAATAAAAACAAAAACGAACCAAATGAAAGGATAACAGAGACAAACACAGTTATAAACAAAAAATAACAGATACAACAAATTAAAGCACGGTTGACAGACGTGTTAATCGGTCAATTAAAACAGGAAAATAAACCGTGTTGTATAAAACTAAAAGCGGCTGAGACCAGCTGAGAAAGTAAAATATAGAAACCAGACACATGTCTGCAATAAGGTACAATGCCAACTCAATACCTGAGCAGATCGAACTATTTTTTGAGAAATTCTATTTAATATTTTTAGGCTGTAACGTTAGATGTTTACATTAAGCTTTGCTTGAATTTAGAGTAGTAGGTTCAATATTAGTTTGCAGGCTACTGATAGTATTTGGTTGGGTCGCCTTGGGGCTTCCCATACTAGTTCAGGGAACAAAGTGTACGTGAGAACTAGGCCTATGCACCTTAGTTGGTTCAATATATAACCAGCACCAGCATACTTAAGGCTATGGTGACCGTCAACTGACCTTTTTTGCCCGAGTTTGTGCTTTCAAAGAAATAAATTCTTTGTTTATGGATATATTCGATCAGGTCTCTCGTGAATATTTCAGAGGTCAACGAGCAATGATATCAAAGGAGTCTTTTTACTAAGTACTTAATCTCGAGCTTCGTGCCAAATATACAAAGCAAAACAAACATAGTTAATTATGCCGACATAATACGCCTAATGCACGTCACGTTAGGCAAGCACTTTCTCCTTTGTGACAAAGATATTACAAGCGCAGATTCCAAACTCCTATACCTACACTGTTACGCTCAGTGACTCCTCATGGAGACGCAAATATCGGGGCGGAAGTGTAAATTTGACATGCGCACCGTTCTATTCTGTGATCTGCGTACAAAAATAGGAACGCGTTACAGAAAATTCCATTGTTCAAAGAGGACAGCGCGGGTGCACTTTTGCAACGCGTTCTATACGCCGAGATTACATTTCTCTGTGTATTATTATCCGGAATGCTTGATGCACACTTCTGCGCGCTCAAGAAACAACGCGCTAGTTGATTCCCGTTGTGAACGCGTAAGAAATTAAAAGCGAATATGAAGTGCGTTACTTAAAGATACCATAGGAACTGACCAATGAATACAGGCGAATAAGTCTATGAACTTTAAACCAGTCATTGTGCGTTCATGTTCAAATGTACTTTTGTGTAATGCTGTCAGTAAGAAGTAAAATTCTTGTAAGTGGAATTTAGTATTGAGGAGTGATACTTCTTACATTTACAATGTTTCGAAATAACAAGTATTAATACTTTTTGCAAGACATTCATTTCCCTGTTTGTTTTCAAAACGACTGAACGGTGATCAGCACTTCCGCCCCGATATATTGGGCTCGATGGGGAGTCAACGCGCCATTTTAAGTTTGGAATCTATGCTTATAATATCTTTGCTTTGTGACATCATATGGATAAGGTCTATTAGTGAACAAATCAGCTGTCGGTATTTGGTGTAATTTGGAATGATACGCGGTTTTCCTGCAAACGAGGGAGCACTTTCTGGCAATATGTACAATATTTACAATAATAACAATTTTAGTTAATTGATAAAACACTGATTCATTTGATTCCTTGGTAAACGCACTTGAGTAACTATGGTCTCCGGTTCCATTTTGGCAATGCCAAGGAAACGGACAACACTCCCTCGGAGGATGTTTTTCAGTCGTTGCAGACTAAAAGGTCTCTTTGGACGCCTAAACCAGGGAAAAACAAAATACTGGACAATGTCATCGAGTCAATTAATAATGATATGGGGCGTCTCCTTCCACCCAAACCGACCCCACTTCGAAACATTTCCCTTGAAGAACAAAAGGCTATCTCGTCCCTTAAGAAAAACAAGGATCTAGTCATTAAGTCTGCTGATAAGGGAGGGGCCACTGTCGTGTGGCGCAGGGACCTCTACACCGCAGAAGCCGAGAGACAACTATCAGATGAAACAGCTTATGTTGAACTGCTGGGGGACCCTACAAGTGAAATTCAAAACTTGGTCAAAAACACTGTCACCTCTCTCATTAGTCAAAGGTACCTTCCTGACTCTGCCAAAGCACTGATTCACCCTTGCCCACAAATTTCCAACTTTTATCTCCTACCCAAAATTCACAAAATTAATAATCCCGGTCGACCAATTGTGTCCTCACATAGCTGTCCCACTGTGCTTATTTCAGAGTACATAGACTCTGTGCTCTCTCCATTAGTTTCCAAATTACCGTCGTTTGTCCAGGATACCCCTCATTTTCTTAGACTAATTCAAGACTTTGAGTTTCCAGAGGGACCTGGTGAACGATTGCTATTTACCATGGACGTATCCAGCCTTTATACGTCCATTCCTCACCACGCTGCTCTAGCAGCAATGCGACATTACCTTGACCAACGTCAAGATCCCAGTATTCCCACCACCACTTTCCTTCGTCTGGCTGAACTAGTCTTGACTCAGAACTGTTTCCAGTTTAACTCTCGCTTTTTCCGCCAGGTGAAGGGAGTGGCTATGGGTACGAAGATGGGACCATCCGTAGCCTGCCTCACCATGGGACACTTTGAGGAGCAGCTATTCTCAAGCTTCAGTGGCAGTACACCCATCTTCTACAAAAGATACATCGATGACATTGTCGGTGTTGCTTCAGGATCTCGTTGTGAATTGGAGACGTTCATTAACTTTGTTGGAAATTTTTCCCCTTTTTTGAAATTCACAAACTGCATTTCCGACACTTCGGTAGTCTTTTTAGATATGAAGCTGTCGATATGTAGCAGAAAACTCAAATCTAATATTCATTTTAAACCCACTGACTCCCACAGTTACCTACTCTATTCATCCAACCACCCCAGGTCTTGCACCAACTCAATCCCTTATTCTCAACTATTAAGAGCAAGACGGATTTGCTCCGATGACACAGATTTTGCTAAGGCCTCTCAAGAGATAATGTCCTTCTTTGAAAAACGACAATACCCACGAAAGGTACTCACGAAGGCCTTAGGTCGTATTCAAGGAATAGACAGAGCTACAACCATGATCCCTAAAACAGCAAACGTAAAGTCCTCGACCAGAATACCTTTGGTCGTGTCTTATCACCCATCCGTACGTCCCATTGTTCAATCCATTTATAGGAACGTAGAAATCCTCCAACAAGATCCTTCTACCCGTGAGTATTTCCCTGAACCACCTATCACTGCATTTAGAAATGAGAAAAATATTTCTAATCACTTAGTTCGGGCCTCTCATCCCCAACCATTAATGCCCGACGCTCCGGGGACGTATCCTTGCAATCGCGTCAGATGTAATACTTGCCAAGTAGTTAGCCATGACAGGTTTCTCTCTGTTGTAGGTCCCAACAACAACCGCTTTAATATTAACCACCATTTTACTTGTACATCCACTAACGTAGTGTACATTTTAACTTGTAGGCGTTGTACCATTTTGTATGTGGGTGAAACGAAACGTCGCCTGGCTGATCGAGTTACGGAACACTTAAGATCCATCAAGCAAAACTTTCCTGGCTTTCCAGTAGCTAATCATTTCAACCCCCCGTCAGTTTGCTCGATACAGGACCTGATGGTCACCGCAGCAATATCATGCCGAGGTTCCGACCGCGATCGTTTAATTGCAGAAAACCGGTTAATTATGAAGCTCGGGACCCTCACCCCTAATGGACTGAATGTTAAACTTGAACTTTTGTAACTGTTTTATTGCAGGTTTGGCCGTGACCATTCCAAACGCTTTTAATTTTCTTGCCAAACGCGTGCTCTTTTTTTTTTTTTTTTTTACATGACCGTCTTTTGTCAATCGTTTTAGATCGCGTCATGACAGCTTTTAGTTATTTCACGCAGTGGCGCAGTTTTTTTGTATTTCACGCAGTTGCGTAGCTTCACTGTATTTCACGCAGTTGCATTGTTTCACTGCGTTGCTTTATTATGTACATACACACTCTGTGAGCGCGTCAATCGTTTTAGGTTGCGTCATTACAGCTTTTAGTTATTTCACGCAGTTGCGCGTTTTTTTGTACTTCACGCAGTTGCGTAGCTTCACTGTATTTAACGCAGTTGCATTGTTTCACTGCGTTGCTTTATTGTGTACATACACACTCTGTGAGCGCGTCAATCGTTTTAGGTTGCGTCATTACAGCTTTTAGTTATTTAACGCAGTTGCGCAGTTTTTTGTATTTCACGCAGTTGCGTAGCTTTACTGTAGCTAACGCAGTTGCATTGTTTTACTGCGTTGTTTCACTGTATACATACACTCTGTAAGCGCGGCCTACGCACGTGCGTTGGTCGAGTTGTGTAGGCACGCGTTTGTTTGTTTCATTTGAATCGCGTTTTACTGATCAGTTGATATTTTGCCGCCTGATGAAGGGTATGTACCCGAAACGTTGCGGAGTTTTCTCCTAAACTTTAAGCACTTTTTACTACTTTATTTGATCTATGGTGTAAGGATTGGCCCAAAAATACATACAAACAAATACATACAAACTCATAAGGACCCAAATTAGAATTTCACATAGGACACGAACTTAAACCGTACTCCTTTTGGTTAGTGAACTCATATAAACAATGTACAAACAAAGCACCTTTGGAATTTGTAGCCAGAAAGACTCAATAGTAAAAGTTATGAGAAACCATAGCAAACCAAATTACCAGTCAAATACATAAGTATAATTGCCCCCATCGTGGCGTAAAAGAATAATCGGGGATTCCCCTTGGTCAAAAATACCCCAGAATTTGCTAAGTTCGTGGCGCTTAATGTAGTAATGATAAATTAGATTAATTTTCTTCTTTAAACTAGTATGGTAATACAAGGGGATATCAATATTGTAGTGGCGGTTGACGCTCTTGGCAAGTAGCAATACGTGTGCTCCAAATTACAGTCTTGTAAGAATTAAGTAGAAAGTCAATTAGGACACGTTCGTAATTTTTCCTTGGGAGGTCAAGCCCGAGCAGCGTAGCTTCCTCCCAGCAGTGAACATTAGAAATTGGTCTAATCTTGGAAGTCAACCAAATCCAGAAATCGTGGATCAGTGGACAATGAATAAAAAGGTGATGGACAGTTTCAACTTCAAGGTTACATAGGGAACACAAAGGAGAATCAATCATTTTATACTTGTAAAGTCGATCGTTGGTGTAGAGAATATTGTGGAGAATTTTAAAATCAAGATCAGCATCGATATTGGCCTTAATACCACCGTACACGCCGTTCCATCTGTTCTTGAAACTAATTTTGGGGTACATATTCTGCCAGTACTGCTGACCTTTGGGGGTACAGTCACTGGCACAACGTAAGAATAGTGACGCACGCTTTGCAGTCAGCGTGCGAACATCATTCCAGGAATCCCTCGACTTTAATCTTAACAGTAGGTTCTCAACGGGCTCAGTACTTACAATTTTATCCTGAGAAATTATCATATCACACCAGGATTGAGGAATACAATGTAAGATATGACTTAAGTAATTGCCGATATCGCCTAGCTTAACTTTTGAGTGGGGGTTTAACGCAATAATAATGTCATAAATTTCTTGAGCCGGAAAACAGTATGGTATCATTTCGTAGCAAATATCACCAACATAAATAAATTCACCCTCTATAAAGTCCTTGTTGTAAAGAACCGACTGATTCTCATCCAGGATGAAAGGATTGTGAAAGAGGGGCTGGTGAAGAATGTCCGCTCTATTGATGGGCGGAAGCAGAGCGTCAACAGAAATTTTCCTCCATGCTGATGAAAACTCCTGATAGAATTGAGGAAGTTTTCTAATAAAACTGGACTGAGGAACAGTCCTAAAAATATTCAACCCAAGTTTCATATCACCATAGTGATTTAAATTGTACAGCAACATATATCTTAATTTTGCGTTCACTTGGTTGCTTAAAAGTCTACTAATAAATCTAATTCGAAGTGAATCCCTCTTGACAGCGAGGTCAGAAACACCGAGCCCTCCTTGTTCTTTTGGCAGTGAAAGAACTTTAAAAGAGATCGCAGGTTTTTTGTCACCCCACAAGAAAGAAATGATCGCGCTTTGATACTGTTAATAGCCCAGTCAGGGACGGGAAGAATAGTAGCGTGATAAACAAGACGGGATATAACAAGAGAGTTAACCACTAAAGCCCTACCGGTAAAAGACAGTTTCCGACACTTCCATCTTTTGAGAATACTGATACATTTCGTGATTCTATCCTCCCAATTTTCTTTTTGGGTTTGGGTTCTATTGGTCCCCAAGAAAACCCCAAGAATTACAATACCATCATAACGAATCGGTAGGTCATAACTGATTTCAGTCCGATCATGATTAATAGCGAGAAGTTCGGTTTTTTGAATGTTACATTTAGACCCCGACGCCATTTCGTATAAGTTGATCACATTGAAAACATATTGAATACAGTTAGTGTCAGATAGAAAAAAAGTGGTATCATCAGCGTGCTGGAATATCTTAGCTTCATGGTCACCAACCCTAATACCTGAAATTTTATTACAATTCACAATAGCTTCATGAAAGGGTTCTGCAGTTAAAACATATAGTATGGCTGAAATAGGACATCCCTGCCTAACTCCCCTGTGAATATCGAAATTTGGGGAGATGAAACCATTGTGTTTAATGCAAGCGGTAATTTCATTATACAATATCGCAATCCAGTTCCGAAAGTAGTCCCCAAAACCCATTTTTTGCAAAACATCAAAGAGGTAGCCGTGGTCAACACTGTCAAAAGCCTTATACTGGTCGATTTTTAAAATGTAACCGTTTACCTTTTTTAGAATCTAAGTAACGAATAATATTATTCATCAGGATAACATTGTCAGCAATATTTCTACCGGGAACGCAACACGATTGATCTTCAGAGACCAGGGTGCTTATTACCTTCGAAAGTCGGTAGCAAGCGCTTTGAGATGATCTTATAATCAATATTGAGGAGACTGATGGGTCTCCAATTTGTTAGCTTTCTCAGATCCCCTTTCTTTGGAATGAGGGTTATCATGCCAATTTTCATAGAGTTAGAAAGTGTGCCAGCATTATAAATTTCGTGGGCAAGTCGCATCAGAATTCCTCCCATTCACTCCAAAAGGCTTTGTAAAATTGCGGGGTTAGGCCGTCAAGGCCAGGACTTTTGTCAGGCTTCATAGACTTTAGAGCATCAAATAATTCCTCAGACTTTAGACCTTCGTCACAGAATCGAGTGTCGATAGGAGACAATAACCTAGTAACGTTATTAATTAGAGCACTAGAAGCGTTCTTGTCTGTTGACTCACGCTTGTACAAATTTTTATAGAAATCAACCAGCTCATGCATAATAGTTTCACGGTCGGTGACAACCGTCCCGTCATCTTTTAGTAAACTCTTCATAACTTTTACCTTTTGTCTGCTTTTCTCTAGGTTAAGAAAAAGTCGGGTTGGTCTTTCTCCCTCTTCAAACCACTGAATTTTGGCCCTTAGGGCGGCGCCTTTCACCTCTTTTGAAACAATATTATTAAGTCCATCTTCCAGGTTTTGTAGCCTCGTGAAGTTATAGTCGCAGAATTTTTGCGCTTTATACTTCTCATACATTATTTGTTTCTCCAATATCCTTTTCACTTTTCGTTGCTTTCTTTGCTTACGTTTGCTGAACTTTATGGACTGATATTTAATTTTGCCTTTCAGATTATCATACCACTCCAGAAAATTGGTTTCAAAGTCCGTATGCATTTTCATTGATCTAATGACTTCCCCTATTTCCAAACAAAAGTCATCATCGTCAAGAAGTTGATTATTAAAAATCCATACTCCACTTCCTCTTGGAAAAAGAGAAAGATTAAGACGCAGTGTTATTATATCGTGATCCGAAAACGGATAGTTAAATATGTTGCAGTGCGAGACATTGAGGATAAGTGAATTAGAAAGGAGGAATCTATCAATACGTGAAGCGGAACGAACATTATTGGCAGTTCTTGACCTAGTGAAAGCAATTACATCATCGTTCCTATGCCTCCATATATCAGTTAATTTTTCTGTTAACATAAGGTCTTTTAGAGGCTTTCTGGATTGGTCAGGATAAGTCGTTGGGGGATATTTATCTAAGTAAGTGTTCAAGACAGTATTAAAATCCCCACCAATAATTACCTGATTGGTTGTTTTGGCAATTCTCTCCTGTAAATCCGTAAAGAAATACTTGCGCTCACTACTATTGCACGGAGCGTACACATTAAAAATGGTTATAGCCTGATCGTCCACAATGATATTAATTTGAAGAAGGCGCCCATCACAAAAAGTTGAAGAGTTCACAACATCGATATCGCTGTTACCATTCATTAGGCAAGATACACCCCTTCGGTTCATTTCGGAACAAATCGAAGACAGAACGCTTCCTTCCCACTCACGACGAGCAGCCTCGTGAACTTGGTCATCCCAAAACGTCCCTTGTAGTAGTACAATATCATAACGCTTCTGCTTTAAGTAGCTAAAAAGCTCACTTCTCTTTTCATTATTTCTCAGCCCGTTACAGTTTAGGCTAGCAAAAGAAATCATGATGTATAAATAAATAAGTGGCTCCATTATACAGACTTTGTTTGCAGAGACTGGACCTTCGGCATTAAGTTCCTAGCTGCACATAGGTTTGTTGATGAAGTGGTTTTTGTCGCCTTACTTTTCCCCCTGATGGAAGTCAGGTTAGCATATCCATCGTCATCGCTGGAGGCCGTTCTCTTTTGAGAAGGGCTAATGTCAATCAGTAGCGGGTTCAAAGGGGGGGCCAGGGGGGCACTGCCCCCCCCCACCTCTGAAGCCAGTCGGGGGAAAATCTCTTAGTCAGGGGATTTAAGGGTTAGGGGAAGAGAAAAAGATTGAAGAGACACTGAGCACTCAACAGGGATGGCGCCAGGTGGGGGCAGGGAGCCCCATCGGGGAGTCTTAATCATACGATAGAGTATGCAGGCAGTCCCCGACGGCGACTGAGAGAGGACAATTTCTCAAAAAAGAACCCAAATTTTTCGGGGCGCTACGCGCGCTGTATAGTTACTCCAGGATCTTCAGCAGTTCCATTCCACATTGCTAGAAAGCACATGTCCTGCCAACCTTACCACGAAACACGTAGGCAGAGAACACTTTTCTTGTGGAGTCGAAAATTTCATCGCATGTCGCTAAGCCTAGTTACTGTTCTCTGTGTGTCATGCGGTACGGTCAGTTTGTGAGCGACTCACGGACCAAAGTTTGGCTGTTTCATAGGGTAGTCCAAGTGTTTCGATAATATGTATGTTATCCCCGATATGGTCTAGAACCCCTACAGTTTTTCTTTTTTTTTTTGTTTTCTTTATGTTCTTGATCACATTTTCTTCAGATTCATCCTCACCATCCCCTTGACGGCATCGCGGCTGTCGGGGCTTCAGGTCGCTGCCTCCCCCGTCTGGCCACTTGTCGGGCAAATCCTGGCGCCATCCCTGGCACTCAAAACTTAGAAGTAGCCTACAGAATGATAATAAAAGAGATTTTTTTTTATTTTTTGGTCGTTTACCAAAGGATAGAACTCTTTCAATTGTCCTTCAGTGAATAATCAGACAGGATGCTATCAATATCAATATCTGTCTCATATGGTGCAGGTAGGCCTACTATCATTAAGTTCGCTTCACCCTTCGCGCTAGTCACTTTAACCATCTGTAATGGTAAACTATATAGGTTTAAGGATGAAACAGTGTTGTTAACTTTTGCGATTATCTCAGGTAGCCTTCTTGACTGGCCTGGTGATCTTTAACGTAGTCCTGTCAATGTGTGTGACACATACTGTAGCACACTGCAGCTTTCAACGCATAGAGGATGACCTGAACTCTCCGTCACTGACATCGAATTTTACAAAATCTGAAACAAACGAAACCTGATCAAAAAGGCCTCTAGAACCAATTTAGGGCGGTCTTATTACCTTATGTTGCAGGAGCTTCCGGGGGCTTCGCCCCCTGGACCCCCACCGGGGCTCTGTCCCTGGACCCCGCCAGGGGCCCTGGCGCGGGCCCCTGGACCCCACGCGTGCAAACTCGCGCTTCGCGCTCGTGGTGCACCTTCGGTGCACTTGTCACACCCCTCCATGTCAGTCGGGGGAATCACAGGTTGTGCCCCCCCCCCACCTTTGAAATCCTGCACACGCCACTGATGTCAATGTCTTTGCTGCCCCCGTTAACAGGCAGACTGCCATCAACTCTAGAGGTACTAGCTACTTCACTGTTCAATTCTTTATTTTCGATCTCGGTGTCTATGCCAGGCTCCCCTTCCTCATCCTCATTAATTTCTGGTTACCCCTGGTTTACTCATGTTTGGCTTGTCCCCGTTTAATATATCAGAGTCCAATTGTTCTAGAATGTCCAAGTTTAATTGTGTATGGTCATCCGAGCCAACTTGCTCCTCCATTGGTTCTTCAGTGGTATTTCCCTCATTTGGCTCAGTGCTATTAGCAATTTTATCTGGACAATTAAAACTTTTGTGCCCAAGGCCCTGACAGCGGAAACACTTGACTGAAGGGCACCTCGATTCCGTGTGGCCTTGTTGTCCACATAAGGAACATAGGTATTGTGGACAACTCCGCATTAAATGTTCCTCACTTAAACAGTTATTACAGACACGGCTTTGTCCGTTGTGCTTAAGACCAGGGAGTTGCTATTTGACAAATAGCAACTCCCTGTTAAGACGGAGGTGATTGCCGTTGATGACGATGGCATAGGGTAAGCTTTTAGCATTGCTTGGAAGCTCTAACCTGACAAATCTCGTACCGTTCTCGATTGCGGGAAATTCATAGTAATATTTTCTAGTCCACGGCGACAAAACACGACAACCATATTCCATTAGCTTGTCCGACAATTCGGCATCACTTACATAGGTAGGAACATTAAACAAACTAACTGTAAGAACACTCCTCGAAACTCCCATGACAGTGCACATGTCATTCCCGATTTGTAGTCCTGTTTGCTGAAGTAACTCTGCATCATCTGCATTTTTTGGAGTAACAATCCATTGTCCAGCTGTTTTCACACACCCCAGTATATTCCCTTTTCCAATGTCATCCGAAATAGCGCTTATAACATCACGAGCATTGAATTCTATGTCCATTATTCTTACACTGTTTTCCTTCAAAAGCTTGCTTTTGTTAGCAGCGGCATCAAGCCTTTGAGTA
>JAIZAY010001093.1:0-21669 GCA_029531755.1 Holothuria leucospilota | reverse complement strand
CCATTACTTTTTGATTAAAGCCCTAGATTATATGACATTGAAAAATATACATCTGGCAGTTTTTTAACCATATTGAGCTTTCTGAGCGAAAAATCAGAATGATCATTACAAACGGAATGCACATTGTAAGTAGGAAAGTAGTACTGAAACAGCTGAGTTTTTCATTATAAAATTGCGAATCCCATATCAGATTTAAGAATAAAATAAAAATACAATGCCCCCTTCAAAATGTGTCACTCAAAATTTTGCCCTAAATGGGTCATGGGGTAAACATTTAACAATTCTTTGCTTTTTTCATAAAAAGAAGCATTTTGATATCCTGTCAATTAAAAGTGCCTTTCTACTAATCTGATTGAATACCCGAATCGCTAAGCCCTCTTAGAGCCAGTGTCATCCAGGCCTTAGCCAGACACGTGCCTGAAGCTCCCAGCCTGCCAGAGGGAAAATCATTTTCAGGGCAGGAGATGTGTTAACATAAAAGGCAAGGTATTTTTGTCCTAACAATTTCTACCAGGTGTAAATTTTTGTGGGGTCCTCCCACTGTTCCTAGTGTTATGGGGGAATCTGTAGTTTTCGAACAGAGTACTCGTTCTCCCGATTGTTCAATGGGTCAAACAACATGGTTGCTTTCAGGCTATATATGAATCTGGTTGACCCGTGATTTAACTAACCAATTTATGTAGCTTGTTTGCTAGGCTAAAAGAATAATTGGTGGGCAACGCAATCTTCCTCCCCCAAAACCCTCGAGTTTGCTGAATGGTTTTTCTGTACCTCCCAATCATTTGTCGACAAAAAAACGTTATATTGTGCTAGACAACAAAAAGCATAATATCAGTCCTTTAGAAAAAAACCTGTTTTGCTAATATCCGCCTCACGACGCCTAGATGCCTCTGAAAATTAAACACGTAATCCCTAACTGTGATTACTAAACACTGTCCTTTATAACTTTACCAAATGAAAGCAAGATCATATATGTGAATTTTTACCGTATTAACAGCCCTTCTACTAAGCTTCCTTTGAATTCATCACAGCATGATCATTTTTTTGAGAACCTGCTAATTATTTTATTTTAAAGGATTTTTTTTGCAAGTAAAATCAAGTTTAATATATGGATATGTGGGGTCCATTTCCATGTGTCCAGGACTTGAAAACAACATAGACCGGTGCGAGAATCAACTCACTTGCTTTCCAAACAGGGAACAACTTTTAATTTATATTGCTCTATACTAAACACCAATTATTAAGTTTTCATGAACCAATTAACAAATGAATTAAATTCACCTAACAATTACCATGGAGTAAGGGACACTTTCTAGGGGGGAGGAGGAGGCTATCCGTTTGCCCGAAAAAACTAAAGTAATCGACCAGTGGGTCGATTTTCATAAAATGTGCCAGAGAAACAGGATTTTTCTTCAAACTCCGGCGGCTACAGCTCCCCATACCCCTGACCTAGTGCGGCCTATAATTTACATTTTCCTATTCAAGAGTTTTAATAATCAGTTACATCTCTAGACCTAACAACTTTAAAAAGGGAAAGGACCGCGCAAAGATAGATAGCTGGACAACGAAGTATTACGCATTGTTAACAAAGGCACTACCAACACCTTGATAGAGCCTCTGCCCTCTCACTCAATTTTAAAAAGGGTATGATATCATAGGGAAGATGTTCTGATATCAATTGTGCTCTCGTATCAATAAACGGGGGACTATTACAAGTGCCTAAAAATGTGAAATGTTTTCAAACAAAAAAAAAATACAAAACTGGCAGAGAGAAAATCGCAATTAAACTGTGAAGAAAATCCTTTTTCCTGGAGCGGGAGGAAGCTAGTGCCATGAGGACATTCGTGCTCTTATTTTCAAATCCACACGTAAACACACACAGAGAAGAAATCTAATGGCTTGAAAAAACGTATGTAACCATTCACAGTTACCAAATCGTTGTCTGTAATTTTCTCCCAAAACCACTGTTTTTAGCCTATATGAGACGACAAGTATAGTTTAACAAGATAAAATCTAAATTTCGGAATGACAGTGGGTTGGAAACAATGCACTAATCGAGGCTCCTTAGAGAAGAGATATCGCCCATAAATTTACAAAAAAAAAAAGAAAGTTGAAGGCCGACCAAGTTTTATTGTGACTAAGTTCCAACTCCCTCTCATAAAAAGATAGCAGAAAAATGTGTGTTGAAACAAAACAAAACCGTACTTTGTCACTTTGTAGCGCTAAAAAGTATTAGTTGAATGTCTTCCGAGCAAAGACGCTTTCTGTGTTAATAAAATTTACCATCATGTTCGAAAACATTTAGACATACATTCACTGTTTTTTGCGTGAGACATTGCTACACTCTACCCCTTTTCGCTAATCTGGTTCATGCTGGCAAATAGTAATTGCAATGACAGAAATACCGTAATGTATTTAATAAAAAATTAAGTCAATTTAGTTAGGCTATGTGATTTTGCACATTTAATATAATCAATGCAATGGTTCTACACATCCTAACAACCGACTGAAACAAATATTCAGATTTCTCTGATACAGCTACGAAAATAGCCCACATTGCATGGTAAGCCTATAAATATTTTCATTATATCCCACTTAATTTTAAGGATTTCAAGTTCTCGACATTGGTAGGGGCGGAAGCCATAGCCCAAAACCAGGACAAAAGCGACGGATTACTGGAAGGATGGTGAATAAACTTTTCGCGCTATTTGGGCTGCACAAATTTGGGGCTTTTAGTGGAGAACTTTCAATAATTTGGTATTTTTATTGAAGTAAATTTAAAAATTTGATTTTTTTTATTGAAGTAAATGTAAAAGGTGAGGTTTGCAATTTATTTTGAAAAATAACCCTCTTTGAGAGTAACTCAACTAAACTGTTGGGACGACCAGTCGCCGTCGAAGATTAAAAACCTCGCACACACTCATTTTCCCTAAAAAGATTAGAAAATTTTCCCGACGAGGGCCTCATCCTTTCTCGAAGGGGCCATGGCCTCCTCACCCCCACCGGACCTCACCCTGATAAAGTTGCTTTAAAACATCTGAATAAATGTTGTTTGAAGTCATATTATTTTGTGAAGGGTCCTTATGCGGAAAAAACTAAAATGCAGATCAAATTTAAAAGTGCGACCTTCAATGACCTTTGACCTTAAAACTTTGTATGTTCGGAAACTGAAGAAACATTCAAAAGTTGTATTTTAAACATCACTTGTCCACAGTTTACACAACGCGTGGGATAGTTTCTGGACCAGGGGTGGCACCACGATTTGCTCGATCAGGGGGAAGCTCCTTGATGGGGGTGCCAGCAACTCGAAGCCTCGATGAGGGCGATATGGTGCCGAAGCGGTGTTTGAAGCAAAATTTTGGCGCGCAAAGCGCGTCGAAATTTCGGGCTCTTCATGGAAAAAAAATTGAAAAGTTAGGCTATTACCATAGAAAATTTGAAGAAATTTGGGTTTTTACAAAGAAAATTTTAGAAAATGTGGGGAGTTTATTTAAGAATTTGCCCAAATTTAGACCAAAATGAAGTAAATCGTCGGGGCTACTGCCCGTTGTCGCGGACTACATATTTTATGGTATACATCGTAGCTCCCCTACGAAACCTGAAAATTTCCCCGACGGGGGGGGGGGGGAGGAGAAGCCTTACCCGACGGGGGGCATGGCTCCCCTTTCCCCACCTGGTGCCACCACTGTTCTGGTCGTTTTTCTTCTCTCTTCACCAGTGGTCTAGAATTGAATTGAAAGGTGTTGAAAACAGACCGTTCAACGTGTCTAAGCCCGTTATTCAAATTTCTTTGTTAAGGCTACGAAAACACGCTATAAGCAGATTATAATTCCTTTATTTTCCTTACATTTTGAGCACTTTAAGTCTCGGTGGCCTAGTTCTTTCATGATATTACATTGGGTCAGATTCAATTCCGAATTCGGAGAAAAGTAGTGCGGCTTATCTCAGTTGGTTCGTGGATTCTGATAATGGTAAGGTTTATGAGGACGCCGAAAATGTAAATGTCGCAGTCCAGTCGTCAACGGGCAATATTTCGTTGCTACGGAGGACCGTCATTCTGCTTAATTTTCGAACATCATTAATTATGGTTATAAGTGTTTGATGTTAATTTTAGTTTGGTTTGAATCGACGGTTTTCCTCCTAAAATTTTAGGGGTCCGTACTCTCACTGAAAAATTTAAGGGGGACGTGTCCCCCGGTCCCCCCCCCCGCTTCCGCCGCCTGTGTGTATAATTGTCTGTCATGAAATAGCCACCATGTCCGACACCGTGAAACAACAGCCTTATTGAAATGTGATGTAACTCACCCTGACTGTTCGATGGGGATGAATTGGCGGTATTAGTAGTCAGGTGCGTCAGGTTGCAGTCGGATTGTACGTTAAGCATACCCGCAGCACACAGGCATACAAAGTCTCGCGACTCCGGCTTGAGACACGCCTCGGAACTCACGCTCAATTAACCCAGTCTCACCCTAAGCTATCTTTGGAAAAAAAGAAAAACGGAGTTTCAATTTTCCTGAAATTCTCGATGTAAAGTCCAACTTACGTCGCAAAACTACAGCATGCATTTCAAGCTTGCACTGAGCTAAAGCATCGCGTTCGTGGTACCCTGTCACTGTGGTATACAAAATAGTCCTACGTTGACAGAAACCGCGGAGCCAATCTTGAAGTGCGGGGGCTAATCATCGAAGCGGCCAAATATGTTCAATAAAATAAAGGCAGTTTAATGGAGCCCAAAATGCACTTTTAGGCGGCTCAAAATTCCCCCCGGCAGAAAAAGTGCGGGGGCTAAAGTCTCCGTACACCCCTCCCCGTCTCCGCGGTCCCTGCCTTTGTTACGATTTCTTTTGCCATCTTCGTACGTTTTTTGGTGCTCTCTGCAAACGGTTATCATGAGTCGCCTTACATTATCTCACGCCCAGCCACTCACTTACCTTGGCATCTCTGAACACATTGACTAGGTGGATACATTCAAAAGGCTATCTCATGTTTTTAAGTTACATGTCACATGGGGTCGAGAACAATGTGCCGTTTTCTGATTTTGCACACACCTACTGTAACCGAGCCGGCTGGTTTTCACTGTCACGTAAAAGTCGGGTCGGTGCAGTAGGCGCTAGTTTTCCACTACAAAAATTCCTACGTCAGGAGCGTTAGCGTTTGCTGTAAACTTGAAAGTGCGTACATTTTGTATTCCGATGGTTGCGAAAGGAATTCGCCCTTTCGACTCCTTCTGTAGATGCAATGTCTAAAATCATCACCAAACGGTCTTTAAAAGTCTCTTTTTCGGGGCGCTTTGCGCCCATTCTTCATGTTCACTGTATTTCCAATTCTTATTTCAAGAAGGACAGAACGTGCTACTCAGGCGCAGATCAAGAAATTTTTTTTGGGGGGGGGGCAGGGGCCCAAGATGGAAAATCTCATGTCCACCAAAGGTGCACCACGAGCGCGAAGCGCAAGTTCCTACGCGTGGGGTCCAGGGGCCCGCGTTAGGGCCCCTGGCGGGGTCCAGGGGGCGAAGCCCCCTGAATCTCTCGCAATATTGCATTTTAAGGGTACAGAAATCGGCTCCAGTTCTTATGTCAGTGAGATTTTATACCTTTTCATGTTGCATGGAATTTGATATGTATTGCTCAATATAAGCAGCTCCCTGGTATAAGTTACTATATGTACCTGCCGAAGTTCCGGATAATCTAAGATATGAGCCCGTGTCGGTAACTTGAAATGATTTTAGCCCTAAAGAGTGTTTTATTTTCGTTATACGGTATTCGGGTATAGGACGTCAGAAGAAAATATTGCGCGCAAGGCGCGCCGAAAATTTGAATTTACATTTAAAACCATTGCTATGACTATGTCAATTCCCTTTATGTGTGTCTATCAATTAGAAGGTGAGTTTGATACTAAATTTTCAGTTCTCGTAAGAAGTGTGAAAAAATGAATATCAGCTGCTTTACATCCTTACAGTCCTGGCTCCTCTGAAATCACGTTTATGTAGAACCCCACCGATAAGTTATGCGAATACATTTGGGACCTTATTGATAGTTAAAGGAGCAATTCAAGGCTAAAAGTGCGCAGATCAAGCAAAAATCAAGAAATATTGAGAAGACTTTGCAAAAATGGTGAAAGATTTCGAAAGATTTTTGGCAAAATGTGATAAAATAAATCCACAACTCAATAAAAAGGTACCTCTCTTCGTAAGCATAAACAATTGCGCGCGAAGCGCGCCGAAAATTTTCGGTATAGAGCCTCCCGGGAGCTCTGCATTAATTGTACACTAAAAAGGGGGGCCAACAGGACTCTCACAACCTGACATCCATAGGGGAGGAGAGATGATATATTACCTTCTTTTTGGTTTTCTGAAAGGTATACCCTTCAGAAATCTATGACCGATGGTCCCGGCGGGAGTTGGTGATTGGGGGAACCGCAGATAACTGCTAAACCTTGCCTTTTTAGGCAGTGTTATTTTGTATACACTGTATACAAGAGTGCATGGGATAGCCTTTTCTTGTTAGTACATGAGAGTGCGCAATCCCAGGAAGGGTTTTAACCCCCCCCCCCCCCATTGAGAAATTTTTGTTAATTTTATAAAATTTTAGCGGGCCTATATGCCAAAGGTGGTATCTTTGGGTTATTGTAAAGTGATTATATATTTAAAAATGTCCACAATTTAGTGAATTCTAATTTTTGTTCGGGTGAAAAAGGGGAGTAAGAGACGGTTAATATATTTTCTTCAAACCTCCTTAAGTCCCAGGAAAAATCATGGGCGTGGATCCATCTCCAAAAGTGTGTGTTGCGGGGTGGGGGGACTTTTTCACATTTGTGAATCGCCATCCTGTTGGAAGAAGCAGTGGTGGTAGCCAGAATTTGCATCACGGGGAGGCAATAACTTTTGTGATCGTCGGCATCGGGGAGGGGTCTATGGGACATTTGTCTAGAACTGAATGCCCTCAGATGCGATTTGGTGCAACAAAAGTGTAGGATATTTAGGTTATTTTTCTTCTAAAAATTTCGTTTTCCTGGTCATAGTTGCAGTCCGTTCCATCATTTTTGAAAAAGGGAGAGGAGTTTTTGACGATGTCCCCCTTCCAAAAAGTGAGGGGGACGAAATTTTCAGAAGAAAAATAACCTAAATATCCTACACTTTTGTTGCACCAAATCGCATCTGAGGGCATTCAGTTCTAGAAAAATGTCCCTTGGACAACTCCCCCATGCCGACGATCACAAAAGTTATTGCCTCCCCGTGATGCAAATTCTGGCAATCACCAGTGCTTCTTCCAACAGGACGGCGATTCACAAATGTGAAAAAGTCAGCATGAACCAGATTGGCGAAAAGGGGTAGATTGTAGCAATATCCCACGCAAAAAACAGTGAATGTGTGTCTAAATGTTTTCGAACATGATGGTAAATTTTATTAAGGCAGAAAGCGTCTTTGCACGGGAAGGCATGCAACTAATACGCTACAAAGTGACAAAGTACGTTTTTGTCGACAAATGATTGGAGGTAAGAGGCATTCAGCAAACTCGGGGTTTGGGGAAGAAGATGCGATGCCACCAGTTATTGTTTTAACCTGGCAACAAGTACATAAATTGGTTAGTTAATAAATCACGGGTCAACCAGATTGAGATATAGCGTGAAAACAACCATGTGTTGACCAGTTGAACAATCTGGAGAACGAGTACTCTGTTCGAAAAAATAGATCCATAACATCATGGGCGGCTCTAAGAAATTTTGTTTTGGGGGGGGGGCAAACTCAAGTCCGCGCTCCGCGCGCGTCCAAAATGTTAATCTACATTTCATATAGGCATGCATCCGTTATCACACCGCATGCCAATTACATACAATAATTTGCCACGTTACTAGCTATTCCATATTGGTTATAATTCTGGGGGAATTCGTTACAAAAATGCTGCTAATAGTCAGTGGTGTAGCCAAGATTTCTCTCATGGGGGTGGGCAGGTACTATGTTGTGTGATCGCCGGCCTGGGGGAGGGGTCTAAGGTGAGGGGGTGTCCCCCTCCCCTTTGAAAATTTTTTGAAAAATTAGGTGTCCATACATGCAATCTGGTGCCACATTTGCTACCTTTGAAGTAAAATTTTGTGTTTTAGTTTAGGTACAAAAAAAAAAAAAAAAAATCGGCGTCAGTGACGGGGGTATGGCCTAATGGCCCCTCAAATACACCACTGATTATCATAATATATGTATAAGTTAAAAAAAAACACACCGTTGAATTAATACCGAATATATAGGTACCGTACTGGTGCAATTCAAATCAGAACTTCATTTTAATTACCAAGGAAGTTTTTTTTTAAGTATCGACTTCCGTTAAGCTACATTATCACATTATTTTTCTTTCAGTAAGTGCCTGAAAAGTTCTCTCAGAATATTGCCCGAGTTTTCACAAAAATATTTTGTTGGGGGAGCTGCAGCCCCCTGCCTCCTACGCCTATGGGAGTATGGTTATTATTATGTATTACAGCGATGCCCCATGTAGTTTTTAAAAGCTCTTCACAAACCATTTCAGGCAGTTAGTCATGAGAAGACTACTTTAAAAATAAATACAACCATATCAACCGATCGCTACCGTACTACCCTAGGGGTGGAGTAAGAGCCAGGTGAAATGGGCAAAGCGGCTTGATCCATTTGTATAAAATGAGCCCCACCTTTAAATATTTTATTGTTTCTTTAATTGTGCCACAATATGTTTCAGCTTTGCCAAGAAGCCATAAAATGTTGGTTTTCTGGATTGTTTTCATAAACTAACGAAAATTTCGAGCATGAAGAAACTTGAAAACAATGAAATGATAGCACTAAGTATTTTGGATCTCAGTGCCGTTCCGAAACAGATTTTTACAAAGGGGAGAGGAATTCCTCTAACTCAGAACGACGTCTCATCCTATATACAAATAGCTAGGCCACTAGTCAAAAGTCTCATCACACTGAGCTTAGATTGACTGTTTGGTGTGTTTATTTTAAATCAATTGAAACGGTATATACTTTAGCACAGAGGTGGAGAACATTTTGCTTATAACAGGCCATTTGACAGTCATAAGACCGCTCGTGGGCTAACGGCGCTGTCAATTTGGACAAGGGAAGGGAAACCTCTCCTTCTGTGGGAAACACAATACTTTTAGACTACATGCCCGTTACAACTTTTTGTAGACAGATACCTATGCTAATCTGGCCAGGTGACACCCTGGCAAAACTGCTTTTAGTCGTGGATGATAATCAACACGGCTAACGGGTTGTGTATCTAATGACCACGAAAGCTCTGGAGTGTCTGCAAAACTATGGGCATTTCACTCCAGCATTACCGTTACATTCTGTAAAAGACATTATGATGCCTAAGCTAATCAGATTACAACGTGATCATTTGTTTTGATTACCTTAGCTCGCACTAACGGCAGGTCCATTTGTGATGTGTGAAGTATATATACGGTAGTAGCAAACACGCAACTGAGAAAACGCGCGCGAAGCGCGCCAAAAAAATGGCGTTTTGAAAGCACTCAATTAATGTTAAACCTTCGCATTGCATTGGAAAGTTATTCACTCCTTTAATTTTAAGCCCACTCAAGGAAAAGGGAGGGCCTAACCCATCTCGAATTACATGTTTTTATTTATTATTTTTATTTTTGAAAATTGAAGACCATGCTTTGCAAACTTTTGGGGGGGCAAGTGCCCCCCGTGCCCCTATGGCGAGCCGCTAATGCATAACATAGGAACAGTGGAGGGACCCACAAACATTTACACCTGGTAGAAATTGTAGGAACAAAAATTACCTTTGCCTTTTATGTTAACACATCTCGTGCCTTGAAAATGATTTTCCCTCTAGCAGTCTGGGAGCATTCTCGCCCATATCAGATGTAAGAATAATAAAGTACAATGCTCCACCTTCAAAATTTGTCACTAAAATCTTGCCCTAAATGGGTCAAATGGGTAAGCATTCAACAAATTCTTTGCTTTTCATAAAAAGAACATTTTGAGTATCCTGTCAATTAAAACTGCCTTCATTAATCTGCATATAAAAAACCGAATCACTAAGCCCTCTTAGAGCCAGTTTCATCCAGGCCCTTAGCCAGACAACGTGCTGAAGGGGGATTTGCAATTCTTATAATGAAAAAAACTCAGCTCTTCAGTACTACTTTTCCTACTTACAAAGTGCATTCCTTTTGTAATGACTATTCTGATTTTTCGCCTTCAGAAGCTCAATATGAAAACTGCCAGATGTATATTTTTCAATGTCATATAGTCTAAGGGCTTTAATAAAAGTATGGTCAGAAACCGCGACTGTATGAGAAAATCTTAATTTGTTTACAACAAATGATAACTTGAAAACACTGAAGCGAAACACCATAATCACATTTTTCGTAACCGTACCAGATATGGTTTCTAAATTTGACTAGTCTGCATATAGCTGAAGGGGTTTTTCGTTTAGCCCTTCGCTACGGTTACCCTGTGTGGCAGGGTTTAAAGAGAACCGCTATGCAGTCAAAAATTGGACAGATCAATTTTATCTAAGAATAGCATTATATTGCAATGTAGAACTTATAGCGATCTTACCTTGTCTTTATTGAGAGACGCTTTTATCTCCACGTGGCAAAACATGCGTAAGATACATTAAAATATCACACCGTAAATTTGTAATGGGGCAAACTAAAAAAATTTAATGAAAATATTCAATAAACCATAGTAAATATTGATAATTAAGGGTCTTATATATTGTTTGGAGTTCAGGAATGTTTATTGTAAATTTATTCAAACTATTTATCACACTAGACTCAAGGTAAAGCCTTCCCTTGAAAAGGAACTGAAGTGAAGCACACATGTATAATACCAAGATTGTTGAAATTTGGGTGAAATTGGACTCGTGACCTTTGACCCTCCAAATTACCATGTTCGGGTAAATTTAAAAGGTGACAACCAACAGGAAATGAAAGCTGACATCCTAAGAAAAATTTTAAGGGTAGGTGTGAAATTTTACAAAGTTGTACCGGGGGGGGGGTCGAAAATTTTCAGACTTCGCCGCTAGTCTATCCTGAAACGCGCTCGCTAGTCCTTCACCCCTTTTGCTATACGTATCAAGGAGGTCTAACATGAACTTCTGGCGCCTATAAAGGGATTTCAGTCACGTGACTTTAACCAACTAGACGCAATTTTGAAGGGCAAGATCGCGCGTCTCTTTGGTTTTTACCGGCACGCGTCCATTGTGTCACAGTATCATCTATGGTTATGCCGTGCGCGTGAGCTGTAAGTTCGCTTACTGCGTGTGTGTTTTGGCCCCCAGTGCCTGGGAATCCATTGCGCGTGACGTCACATGAAATCCCTCTATACTCTCGCTCCCGTCCATTCCCCATTGATGGAAGCTGCCTATACGGATTTCCGTTCAAAATTAGTAACAATACGATGGTTATTGAGTGCTCGGCGTCATATACAGTCGCGTAGCCATGGGGGGGGGGGGTAAACCCCCATGGCCCAAGCTTGAAAAAATAATTGCAAAAAAGACATGGCCACTATAAACTTCATTACATTTGGGACACCAACATTGCACCATTTTGCACCTGGAGACCTAAAACAAGACTTTTTTCCAAAAGGGAGGGGGACGTTCCCTCCCCTTAGACCCCTGCCCCATGTCACACTCAAACAAAAATCCCTCACATAACACAATCCTAGCTACGCGCCTGGTCGTATACTTGATATTATCATTTGGATGTCAGGTAATAAGCATTATGTCATTACTCAATTTTATATACTTGATCCAGAGCTTTCAGGAGCCCTATGCAAGTGTCTTAGCCCTAGGTGCCCTTTCTAATGCACGATGAAGGAAAGGAAAATTTTCGTAAACTTTAGTCCAAGAATGTTTCTGTGGACTACACGCACGATTTCCTTATTAAAAACTTTTCCGAACAGAAGGCAGTAAAATAGCCAAAAAGAGTCTTCGGCAGGTTTGTTGACAACGTTTCCTTCTGTAGACATCGTACTCTCCTTTTTCATCTAAACAAAAATTAGAATTCACTAAAGTATGGACATTTACAGCCATATATGATCAGCCCCAAAAATACCCCAAAGATGGCACCATTTTGCATCTAAGAGACCTTAAATTATCAAAAATTTCTCAAAGGGGAGGGGGCACCCCCTTTGACCCCTCCCCCCAGGACGGCACCTTTAAGTAGTGACAAGGAAAGGATATCCCCACTACCGTAATCAAATGCAGAGGAGCATGCAAAAAACTGCAATTTACGCAGATTTGGGGATTAACCGAGGTGGCATTACGACATCATATGTTGTGTCCCTTCCCTAACACCAAAAGCCTGCCGGTGCCACTGTTCTTCACGGTCTAATATCGGTAATCCTCCAAGGCTAGTTTGCATCTTCTTGGTTGCATGTTAAAGTGTAAAGAAGTCTTCATTTTGGAAACAATTGTTCCCTCGTTTGATGTGTTGTTTTTCAGCCCATTATCATATGTTCTGAGCATTGTTAGTGGCAACGATACGTTACTGGCAATTGATAGTTGTATAGCTTACAAGTGTTTGACTTCTTTAGTTTATGAGACAAATGCGTAACTATTCATTCAATAATTTGTGCATTCCCTTCATGCTAATTAAACTGAAGAAAAGAGATGGAAAAAGTTAGTCATCTTGTCCGCATACATGTATAGCAACAAGGATCTTCGCAAAAATGAAAAGAACAAAAATAAATCCTTAAAATTTGATAAATATTACACCAAATTGCGTATAAGGACCCTAAAATATTCAAAAATTTCCAAAAGTGGCGGGGGACACCCCTCCCCAGGACGGCGGTCCGAAACAAGGTTCACCCCCCCCCCCCAGTCCAGAAAATACAGCTTCCTACGCCTTTGAAACAAATACAAAAAAGAGTTTCTGAAATTTGGAATCAAACTTATTCTCTCAAAAATATAACTTATAGTATAAAAGTTTCTCACTTGTAAAAATCTAAACCAAGAGATATCAGATTTGGAATACTTAAATGCAATTTAAAATACCCAGAAGCGCCATTTCCTGCAACCTGGGAGGCATTCTTCGTCAAAATTTTCTGGGTACGCCCCGCGCCAACTCATGGCGGAGCTCCGCTTAGATAGTGTCGGGGCAATATTTTACCCCCCCCCCCCCCCTTCCGAATATAATCCTGGACACACCATTGATTTAAACAGCTAAATCCAAAGATCTGGAAAGCATCTTTTGATAAAACTTTCGTGGGCACAACGCACGAACTAATGGTGGGGCTCCGCTTAGATAGAGGGCCTGCTGCCATGTACTGTCTTGTATTCATATTTTATTCAAATTTCGTCGCTTCGCACGCTTGAGTACTGGCCTGGGATGTATCTTTTGGGATCAATTTTTTCCTCAATGGAAGCTGAGTGGAAATCAAAAATAAATAACGATGTAGATGTCATGGAGGGTATAGTGAAGTGCTTTTCGGACAGCTGTGGCCACTATAGAAGAAGAAGGTCTAGACATGCCCTTGCCTTGTTAGGTCATTTCTTTGTGATGTCGCGGCACTTACACGCTTCCGTACGCTCCCGTACTGTGAAATTGCTCATTTAAGAAACAAGCGCAACAATGTTGCCGAAGCCCAGCTTCTCCTGTTGACCTAAAAGTCTGCAGTCAATATTTTGGATGGGTCTGTAACTCATGTTGATCATACGTACGTTAGAAAACAAAGAGATAAATATAAATGCAATGAAATATGTATTGAACTCCTGAAGTCTCTGAAAGACTAAATCTGGTACCCAAAGTTAACTTTATATACTGCACAGATGTTAGTATACAAATAATGAATGTTTATGAGTGTGCTGCTTTGTAGACCTCATTTGTTTTCCATAATTAGACCCAGATAGTAACTTCCGATGAAGAAATTTTACAAATGGTTAAAGGTCTTAAAAGCGATATTTTGCCCCAGAGATATTCCTTGAACTTGTCCAGGGACAGAAGTTCAAATGAGTGTTGCCACTATGATTTGGAAAAACCAAAACTGCTCAATTGCTCAATATAAAGGGATAATTTCTAAATTAAATTCTTTACACGCCTCGAATTCTGAGTACTCTTTAGTCCCGTTTTCCCCTACAAAATTATTTTACTGCATAACATTTTTATGATTGGGATCTACCAGGTATATAAATCGTCGATCGCTTTTAGGACCCGTGAATGTGTCGCAACAGGCCGGAGGGTAACTACAGTTCGTAGAGAGCGTTGGGAAAATATGCACACTTATACTAAGTCTAAGGCTATTGAAATATCATCCCCCATGGCTTCCCCTTAACTTGGTGGGGCTTTCGGCAACGGAGAACACGACTGGGGCGGTTCCTGCAGTGTCGACGCCCATGTGACTGCACCAGGCTTGTAGCCTGACAAGGTACTGAATGGGGGCGAAATGGCTTCCAGGGGCTAAAAAAATTTTTAAGGGGGCCAAATGTATACAAATGCCATTAAGCCAATGGCAACTTGAAAACTTGCTAGGGGCGAACAAATTACAAAGAGGGATTCGCCCCCTTGGCCCGCTTGACTAGAAGTCTGAGCTGCACAATTCCTGCAGGCTCCGAAACTGACTTATGGCACACGCCTTCAAAAAGCACGTTTTCCTTTTCAAACCGAAAATTGTTTTTGGAATGTTAGCACAACCGTTAAGCTTAAACCATATGAAGCTTTGTATTTTCAATCAACGTGCTATGTTCTTTGTTTAAAAGAAAGGGGTGGGCTCCTCTTTCCTCGTACATTTCCTAGACAACATTCACCCTAGTAACTTGAAATAGTGTACCCTGAGCCGGTATCCCAATTCACGAGTAGCTTCTTTCCTTCATGCGACAATATGAACTAATTTACTATTAAGGAGGATAAGTCATTTGTTTATCTTTCATACTAGATATTTTTGTCCAGAAATGTTAAGAATAATGTTTGTAAAGGAGATACAAGAAAATTTGAAAGATTAAGGTAATGTTTACAAATAACTTGAAACTTGAGGCGACTGGATATATTCTCTTTAAAGTTTAAGCCAAACTCCTAAAACCATTCAGACATCAGGCTAAGTTGAATACTTGTTTTTGCCGCCTAGCTTATACCACTAGCCTATGTTTCGCACAAGGCCACATATTCGCAAGAACTTGCATAACTTTCAAACGTCCGGTATTTCTTTTCGAGTAGGCCTAACCATGATCATCCAACCAGGGAGGTGCCTGGCAACTCCCTGATCCAACCAATTTAGCTAGTCTATTATTAAAACGCCTGAATGAGATCAGCACCACATGTTCATGACGTAACGCCTCCATAGTAGGCACTAGGCTGTACGGTATATTCCTTATTCATGTCATATCCCTGGTTTGGAAAGCAAAGAGCTGAGCAAACATAGTCTGACATAGTGGGGTAGCCCACGTACGGTATTCAAAAGTCGATACACTGCACTTTGCGTAAACACTTCCACACGATTAAGCACGAGACGTCCTGTACATTTATACATTTATATATGTCCAGTATACGTTTGTACTTCGTTTCGTTGCACAGTCTCTCAAATAATAACAACTGGGATTCTCGACGTATTCCCGAACATGGGGACTTTGCCAGAATTTGTTTCAGAAAGTGATGTTTTCATGCCTTTAATGATTGCAGAAACGAAAAAAAAAATTTAACTTTTGTACAGCACAAATCGACTAACTATCTATATGAAACATATTATCAAGATTGGTGCAAAAATGAAATGATGAGATATGATAAATTGTCATTACATCATTTTTCAGAAAATTGTTGCTTTGGCACTTGGAAAGATGAGAGAAATCTAACATTTGCAGAAAATTGTTGAAATGGGGAGATATGATAAGTTGTTATTTTATCATTTTTCGGAAAATTGTTGCTTTTCACACTTGGAAAGATGTAAGAAATTTAACATTTTGCAGAAAAATGTTGAAATGAAGGGATATGATAAGTTGTCATTTTATCATTTTTCAGAAAATTGTTGTTTTGCACACTTGGAAAGATGTGAAGAATGTAACATTTTGTAGAAATTTGTTGAAATGATGAGTTGTGATAAGTTGCCATTTCATCATTTTTCAGAAAATCGTTGCTTTGCACACTCGGAAAGATGAGAAATTTAACATTTTGCAGAAAAATGTTGAAATGACGAGATATGATAAGTTGTCATTTTATCATTTTTCAGAAAATTGTTGTTTTGCACACTTGGAAAGATGTGAAGAATGTAACATTTTGTAGAAATTTGTTGAAATGATGAGTTGTGATAAGTTGTCATTTCATCATTTTTCAGAAAATTGTTGCTTTGCACACTTGGAAAGATGTGAGAAATTTAACATTTTGCAGAAACTTGTTGAAATGACGAGATATGATAAGTTGTCATTTCATCATTTTTCAGAAAATTGTTGCTTTGCACACTTTGAAAGATGCGAGGAATTTAACATTATGCAGAAAATTGTTGAAATGACCAGTTGTGGTAAGTTGTCATTTCGTAATTTTTCTGTTTTTTGACGAGAAATTATCTTACCATCTTGACATTTTTCTGAAAAATGTTAACTTACTAGCCAAAAAGATATCGTGATCTTGTGGCACTTTTAAGCTTCCGTACTACGTACGAAACAGCGGTGCTTGCATAGGCCTGTAACTGAGGAGTTTGCACCAAAGGTCAAAAGGTCAAGTTCAGTGAACGTCCTGGCTGTTCTGGAGGACACGCTTCACATTGCTTTAGGACATGACCTAGTGTCCGCGTGTGCTGCTTGTCCTCCAGAACGCGGTTTCGTTAGCTCTCTCTTGCACGCGTGAAACCTCCCTATATAGACGTATGGCCAATTCAGGGCCGTCTTAACGCATGGGCCCAGTGGGCCCAGGCCCAGGGCCCCGCGATGTCAGGGGCCCCGCAAATAAACCTCTGCGCAAAAATCATATCTCCCCTTGCGTAAAAGATTTTTGTGTGGAAATACTTTTTTTACTTCAACTGGAAGATTACTCTTCTATAATGTATTTCAGCTTTTAGATATATCGCATATGTTATTCACAAAAAAGTTCCAATTTCCATGCTTTATGCGCGACATGGGGGGGGGGTGGATAAATGTTGGCATGTCTATGTTTGAGCGATGGTCAAGGATGTCAATTTTTCACGCAATTTTTTTCGAACACACTTGATTGAGGGGCCCCGCTCCAATGCCGGGCCAAGGGCCCGGTGATCTCTTAAGACGGCCCTGGGCCAATTGCAACTGTAGCACTGTCGTCTGTTAAATTCACTTTACATTCACAACTGCAATTGCATCAAGTAGAACTTAACACAAATCTGTCGTGTTTAGTAATATGACACAGGGTTGTATTGCAATTCGCTAGTATCTATTAGAGATAAGAAGGGGAGCGGATGCGTACCTACATACGTACAATAAACAATGCAGACATGTTGCATTCTTCGCGCCTTATGCAAGCTGTGTAAGAACAACAACATTTATGAGCTCTTGAATATGAATTTCGGATATAAAGAGAAGAACTTGAGATATCTGAAATTGAATTCAAGATATCAAAAACTGAATTCGAGATACCTGAAATTAGTATTTTAGATATCTCGAAATCAATTTTAGATATCTCTTCAGTTTTAGATATCTCGATTTTTTTTCAGATATCTCCAATTCTATTTCAGATATCCCTAATTCTAGATCAGATATTTCGAAATGAATTTTAGATACCTCCAATTTTATTTCAGATATCTAAAAAGTGTATAATATGAGATATCTAAAATTAAATCGAGATACCTGAAATTCCTGATTAATTTAAAGGTCAAAACCGCTTTCGATACGGGACCGTGAATGGGGCTGCCCGGCGTTTTCGTCTTCCCCAAAGATATTATAAGCATAGATTCCAAACTCCTATACCTACACTGTTACGCTCAGTGGCTCCTCATGGAGACGCATATATCGGGGCGGAAGTGTAAATTTGACATGCGCGTCGTTCTATTCCGAGATCTGCGTACAAAAATAAGAACGCGTTACAGAAAATTCCACTGTTCAAAGAGGTTAGCGCGGGTGCACTTTTACAACGCGTTCTATACGCGCAGAATACATTTTTCTGTGTATTATCCGGAATACTTGACGCACAGTTCTGCGCGCTTTGGAAACAAACGCGTTAGTTGCTTTCCCGTTGTGAGCGCGTAAGTAATTGAACGCGCATATAAAAGTGCGTCACTTGAAGATACCATAGAAACTGACCAGTGAATGTCCATGAACTTGCAAAACCAGTCATTGTGCGTTCATGTTCAAGTGTAAATACGTGGAATGCCGCGTTGAAAAAATAAGTTATTCTTGTTCAAGTGGAATTTATTGAGGCGTGTTACTTCTTCAAACAACAACATTCCGAAATAACAAGTATAAAAACTTTTGTAAGACATTCATTTGCCTGTTTGTTTTCAAAACGACTGAGCAATGATCAGCACTTCCGCCCCGATATATTGGCCTCCATGAGGAGTCAACGCGCCATTTTAAGTTTGGAATCTATGCTTGTAATATCTTTGGTCTTACCGACAGAGGACGCTCTCATATGGTTCCTGCTAGAGTCCCTTTATACGATATACCATACAGGAACCCTAGTTCCTACAAAGGTATTACAAACATTGATCACCCAATCCGGACAGTATATCATGTAAAAAAAAGTTATATTATGCATGAGATCAAGTCTCGAGACGCGAATGTGATACAAAACGGAACAAAACGTAAGGATTTGGTGCATAGATACCATTAAACTCCTATACCTACACTGTAAGACGGGCTGACTCTGCTGACTCGGGGCGGAAGTGTGGATTTGATATGTGCGTCGTTCTGTTCGGTGATCTGCGTACAAAATTAAGGACGCGTTATAGAAAATTTTATTGTTAAAAGAGTTGACGTGTGTGCACATTAACAACGCGTTCTATACGCGCGTAATACATTTCTGGGGGATTTTCCGGAATAATTGACTCACAATACTGCGCTCTTGGAAAACGAACGCTTTGGTGGCTTTTGCGTTGTTAGTGCGTAAGAATTTAAATGCATGTATTATGAAGTGCGCTAGTGAAGATACCATATAAACAGACCAATCAGTAGGTGAACTTCAAACCAGTCACTGTGCGTTCATATTCAAAAGTACTGGAAGAAGAGAAAAATGTTCCATGTAAGTGGAATTTATTGAGGAATGATGCTTCTTAGTACAACTACCGGGCTATAGCCGAGCGACCTATCTTTGACTCTTGCTGCAGTGAGTTGGCTACTAGGCCGCTACTAATACTAGGTCCATATTAGGGAAGTAGTCTTCTTTTCTTCTGGGTATGTTAACACTGATTATCCCTTTTTACCTTTGGGTACTGCCCAGGAACAATGCTTTGCGGTGTACTAAAACCGGGGAGCTCTTTAACATTCAGCTTCAACAGCAACTTATGGGAGAGTACGTAGGCCTAGACGTAATAAGCGATGAACCCAAAGATATTATAAGCATAGAATCCAAACTCCTATACCTACACTGTTACGCTCAGTGACTCCTCATGGAGACGTTAATATCGGGGCGGAAGTGTAAATTTGAAATGCGCGCCGTTCTATTCTGTGATCTGCGTACAAAACTAGGAACGCGTTACAGAAAATTCCATTGTTCAAAAAGGATAGCGCGGGTGCACTTTTGCAACGCGTTCTATACGCGCAGAATACATTTCTCTGTGTATTATCCGGAATGCTTGACGCACACTTCTGCGCGCTCTGGGAACAAACGTGCTAGTTGATTTCCCGTTATGAACGCGTAAGAAATTAAACGCGCATATAAAGTGCGTTACTTAAAGATACCATAGAAACTGACCAATCACTGTAGGCGAATAAGTCTATGAACTTTAAACCAGTCATTGTGCGTTCATGTTCAAATGTACTTTTGTGTAATGCTGTCAGTAAGAAGTAAAATTCTTGTAAGTGGAATTTAGTATTGAGGAGTGATACTTCTTACATTTACAATGTTTCGAAATAACAAGTATTAATACTTTTTGTAAGACATTCATTTCCCCGTTTGTTTTCAAAACGACTGAACAGTGATCAGCACTTCCGCCCCGATATATTGGGCTCACGGACTCACGGACTTCTTATATACATGGACAGAGCATATTGCACTAACGTCCTATGCGTAAATTGTCTCCACCGTACGTACACGAATAGGCTTACCAATATGGCTGCCTGCTATAGTCTTGTGTGTAAAAGTTTGGACTTGCTCAAGTGGCTCAGTATCGACAAATTGCGTGAAAAACTTGTAATATTTTCGAAAGAATGCAAGCTCAGGTCAAATTCATCAAATAGAATGAAGTACTGTGATATTGTTCTTCCATTCATACTGATATTTTGTTTGAAATGTTGCAGATTCATCGTCAAATTGGGCAAATGGTGGCAACCCGGCGGCCATCTTGGTTAGCCTAAATTTGTTCGAACGGTGGCGACAGTATTGATTGCGCAATCCTCTGTCCATGTATTGAAGTCCGTGCATAGGACGTTAGTGCAATATGCTCTGTCCATGTATATAAGAAGTCCGTGATTGGGCTCCATTTTAAGTTTGGAATCTATGCTTATAATATCTTTGTAGGAACCATATGAGAGCGCCCTCCGTTAATTTTTACTCGGCCGGGCAGCCCCATTCTGTCACTTTTGCACTGTGGTTAAATGGTTGTCATTTTTTATTCGATTTGGCTCAAATTTTGTCAGCGGGTTGGGAAAGCTTAGTCATTATAAAGTAAATGATTAATTACAAATTTTAAGGTTATCTGAGGTTGCGAGACTTAATTTTCCGAAAACGTAAGTTCTCTGTTTCCAAATCTAATGGCGAAATGTGATACCGGAATCTTAGATTTATAAGTGGTGAACAAAACTTGCTGCTGGAAAAATGTTTGTCGTCATTTAAGAGGTAAAAATGGGGCCTCATTAAAGAACTTATTCTATGATAAAATGTAGGCCACAGATAGCATCCAATGCATATGAAATTTGTTTTCCGTTTGTTTGTAACTGTTACTAATATGCGGTTTGGCTTAAATTAAAAATTGTGTTCAGTTTTAATTTCCCATCATTTAAGGGGGTAATTGGTGGTCAGCTGAAATTTTGAACAAACCAGGAATGTTTTGCAATCCGTGTTTCCTGTCTACAATGGAGATTGTGTTTGTTGTAGGCAGTCCAAATTTCTACTCTATTATAATTTATCTGTGGTAGTTCGATCACGACTGAATCGTAAGTCGCAACATTATTGAGTAGGTACAATTTTGGGAAAGCTCAAATAAAAAAAACAACTCTTGGAAAGAGTTACAAATGATTAAAAAGATAAACTTTAACATTGCTTTAATTTTTCTATTACATGTGTGAAAATCACGAAATAATTTTATTTTGTTTCGGTTTTCTTTTTTTTTTCGCTTTATGTATGGTATTATTTATTCCCCTAGCAACGAGTACAATTGGCTTCTCCTGTTCTAACTACTACAAGGGAAAAATTGAAGGAATCCATGGAATCATGATTTGGTACTGTCAAGGCTCAGTGCAAGAGGTGTTCAATACGCCTAGTATAGTCAGACTTACATAACAATGTAAACAGTGTACTGTGCACTGTTACACACGAACTGTACAACATAGCCAGTACTGATAACTCACTAGCCCGGGGGTTATCGTCACCACGCATGTACTGTGCATGCAGGTAGAGGTTGTTTCA
>JAIZAY010001315.1:0-16731 GCA_029531755.1 Holothuria leucospilota | reverse complement strand
GGCGAAACGACCGGGGCGAACTGGCAAGGGGGCGAACTGGCAAGGGGGTGAAATGACCGGGTACCTTATAGAATACCCCGCACTTTTAGAAGAGTTCTAACCGATGGAGTCGTGGAGTCGCAGTGACTGAGGATTACGTGACATTCTGTGAAGAAAATGGGATTTCAATTTTTCTTTTTAACTCAACTTCAGAGTCTTGGGCTTTGAGAACGACACACTCAGTCTCATGCGCTGTCCATAGGTCAAGTGCTTTTTCGATGTGGAGTCGGAGTCGCAGTGGTCATGGTCATCTAGGCCTATTTAATGTAGAAAATGGAGTCGGAGTCAAGGTAGGAGACATTGAATTACTAATTTTTTATGAGTGGCGTCGGAGTCGCAGTGAAGATGCAATTGCACCAGCTGATGGTGTCGGAGTGAAAGCGGACACTGCCCTCTAGATACTGTATCCTGTTTGAGAGTGATGCATCTTTGGGTCCACATGTATTTGTCAAGTGGAGTCGGGGTCGAGATGGGAGAGGAAATATTTTTTCTATGGAGTCGGAGTTGCGGTAAGAAACTATCTAGGCCCCCAAGATATATCCTGTTTTAGAAAGACGCATCTTTGGGTCCACCTGTATTTGTCAAGTGGAGTCGGAGTCGAGGTGGGAGAGGAAAATATTTTTTGCTGTGGAGTCGGAGTCACGGTGAGAAACTATCTATTATGCATTGTGTGAAGTGGAGTCGGAGTCATGGTCGACTGTGACTCCGACTCCACGCTACTGTAGCTCTTACTGCCCTTTTATAGCTCTTGTTTTTTTTTTTTTGTGATACATATTGCTTTTTGCCTGTTCTTGTACTGTATCTTTGTGTAGGTTACCTATGGCTGAAGACCAACTTATTTGTTGTGAAGATTGTGGTATGTGGGCTGAGTTTGTTAATTTGGGCCTAAATTGTACTTTTGAAGAAGCATCTAGAGATACCTTTGTTTTTGTTTGTCAGAAGTGTAACCGCCTAAAGGAACTTGAAGGACTTCCGGCTGCTGCTGACAGCTCAAACGGGTGGGTTTCAGTACAGAAAAGTAGAAAGCCTGTTGAATTTACAGAGGGGTTCCAGCTGTTGAGACATCAAATTCTTTTGCGGGGTTATCAGTGGAGGATATTGTTCAGGAGGTTGTAGAGGAATCAAAGGAAGGGGTCTCTGGTATTTCTGGTGGTCTGTGGGAGGGTGAAAAGGTGAAGGGTAAGGTTCTGTTCATTGGGGACTCCATAACTACATATACTGATAGGGAATTTTGTAAGAGGGATCGAAGGAATAGGGTAAGGATTTGTCTCCCTGGTGCAAGAATTGAGGACATCTCGGCCAGAGTTAGCAGAATTGTTGGGGACGAGGAAATTGTAGTTGTGCAGGTGGGCACTAATAATCTCAGTCGGGACAAACGCAGTTCCTTCACGGGCAGCTTCGCTGCTGGGAAATTCCCTTGCATTCCCTGCGGGGTCCCTTGCCAGTTCATGAGGGTGTGCACCCGTGGTGTGTATGGTCATGATATGTGTATGTGTGCACTCACCAATGTAGCCTTATCGGGTACCATGGCTGGCAGCCGGCGAGAGCTCCCTTTCCTCGCTCAAGCGCGGCTTGAAACTGGTGTAGCTGCCCGAAAATTCGGTCACTGCGAAGAGAAGTCACGCGCGGCTGCACATGTGTGCCTTGGAGCGCAGCCTGCCCTCAAGCATGTCTGTCTATGCAGTTCCTTCACGGGCAGCTTCGCTACTGGGAAATTCCCTTGCATTCCCTGCGGGGTCCCTTGCCAGTTCATGAGGGTGTGCACCCGTGGTGTGTACGGTCATGATATGTGTATGTGTGCACTCACCAATGTAGCCTTATCGGGTACCATGGCTGGCAGCCGGCGAGAGCTCCGCTCTTGCACGTCTTTCCTCGCTCAAGCGCGGCTTGAAACTGGTGTAGCTGCCCGAAAATTCGGTCACTGTGAAGAGAAGTCACGCGCGGCTGCACATGTGTGCCTTGGAGCGCAGCCTGCCCTCAAGCATGTCTGTCTATGCAGTTCCTTCACGGGCAGCTTCGCTACTGGGAAATTCCCTTGCATTCCCAGACCTGCCAACCGTTCCGATTTAATCGGAACCGTTCCGATTTTTGAGTCCGTACATAGCAAAAAATCGGAACGTTCCGATTTCTAGCACCCACCCCAAAATAGTACAAGAAATATCCTTGCAACATAATTATTTAAAACGCATGTCACGCACCTCATTAATGATTCGTGGATCGAACTTGTATGGGCCTTACGTGTACATATATGTAAACACTATGACCAAGACTTCAGCATTATGTATGCGACATCCGGCATGCGCGCTAAAATGTCTCAGGATATGTACACACCACGGACTTCCTATATACATGGACAGAGCATATTGCACTAACGTCCTATGCGTAAATTGTCGCCACCGTGTACGTACACGAGTAGGCTTACCAATATGGCTGCCTGCTATAGTCTTGTGTGTAAAAGTTTGGACTTGCTCAAGTGGCTCGGTATCGACAAATTGCGTGAAAAACTTGTAATATTTTCGAAAGAATGCAAGCTCAGGTCAAATTGATCAAATAGAATGAAGGACTGTGATATTGCTCTTCCATTCATACTGATATTTTGTCTGAAATGTTGCAGATTCATCGTCAAATTGGGCAAATGGTGGCAACCTGGCGGCCATCTTGGTTAGCCTAAATTTGTTCGAACGGTGGCGACAGTATTGATTGCGCAATCCTCTGTCCATGTATTGAAGTCCGTGGTACACACTGACAGTACATATCCTTAGAGATCGTTGTAGTTTATGCTTTACAAAGCACCACAGCTGCGCCTACGGACCGACCGTAAAGTCCGTGTGGCACCTGCGGTTGGTACGTACGTATACGGTATATACGCAATAGTGCATGTTTGTTTGATAACCAGTGAGACTAATCGCAATGCTGTTGTTTGAGATTGAGAAAGATGAAAAAGAATATTTGAAGATTGAACAATAAAGTACTTATGACAGTGTTCAATTTTGAACGGAAGACCAGCAACAAAGTTTTTGAGTATTAAACTTTGGGACAGTAAGCTGCGAGCCTGCAGGCGTTTTTCAGTACCGTAGTTCGCCGTATCATACTAACGGTAACGTAGCGAAAGTGCGGCATAGCCAAATAGCACATGTGTGCAGTCTAGCCTATGCCTAGGCTAGGCCTGAACTTAACGGTTACGTTGAGGTCTAACTTTTGAACTACGAAAGTTGCAGAGATTATGAAATAGGTGGGAATTTTTTATATGATTTTTTTCTGAATACATTGCATAAACCCAGCCAAGAATCGTTCACATAGGCCAAGCCCTAAACGAAGTTTGTGTTAGGCTAGGCCTAAGTGTGTAACATGACTAACAGTCATTACCATGCAGCCTAGCCTGCCCAGCCTAACAGTAACAACTAACAAGTAACATGATCTGAAAATTTTATTTTGTGCACTCATAATGCAAAAAGGGATGTAATCAGCACTGCCGGGAACTAGTTCAAAGTTCAATTTGCTTGCATTATAGACTAACAAAACCTTAGACTTATCACAGTGATGGGTGTGTTGATTTTTGCATTTTTGTTTCTAGGCTACAATTCCAGCAGACATAGCCTAGGCTTAGGGGCCTAACGTTAGGCCTACCAATCATCCAAATTTTTAAAATACAGCCTAAAAATTTTTTAATTTTGCCTGTTTAAAAATTTGATTCCATAAATATGCCACCATTTTGAATCCAAGAGTATTTAAACTTCAAAAAATTTCCAAAGGGGAGGGGGACACCCCCTCCCCTTAGACCCCACCCCCAGGCTGGCGGATTCTCCAAAATTGTGCCGCTGTGTTCCTATTTCCAGTTTTCAAATGTTGGCAGGTCTGCATTCCCTGTGGAGTCCCTTGCCAGTACCCCATAGGGCATCGAGTGTGCGTATGTGTGTGTGTGTATTTGTGACTTTGCTAGTTAACACGATATCTCAAGAAGGGAAACTGACTGTGCTCATACTTGGTACATAGATGCCCCATATTTATAAAGGACTGTTTAGCAATTGTGGTAATGATATTAAAACTACCTGGCTCACTATTAATCGCCTTCTCCACGGTCACTGTAAGGACAATTCTATTGATGAAATCACTCACAATGGTGATATTGTTTCGGATCCTAAAGAAGTTAGCAACGTACTCAACGATTATTTCATAAGTGTTGGCCCAGTTACGCAACAAAATATACCTACTGTCCCCTCTTTTACTTATGACTCTTATCTTGATAATCCTGTTTCCGACTCAATTTTCATTACCCCTGCAACCACTGACGAAGTTCTTGACCTGATTCTGTCCTTAAAAAATTCTGCAGCAGGGTCGGATGGCGTTTTACCAATGGTGGTTAAACGTGTTGCTTTGTATCTTTGTAATCCCCTCACGTATGTGTTTAATCTTTCTATTAAGCAAGGCATTGTTCCAGAGTCTCTCAAATCTGCCCGTGTTGTTCCTATTTTTAAAAGTGGTAATAATAAAGATGCTAGTAATTATAGACCAATTTCTGTTTTACCTTGCTTTTCCAAGATACTAGAAAAACTTATGTTCACTAGACTTTATAAGTTTATGATAAGCAATAATTCTATCTATGACTTTCAATTCGGTTTTCTTCCTGGGCGCTCGACTTCCCATGCCCTTATTCATTTTACTGATGTTGTCACTAAGGCCTTCGAGAAAAAACACTATGTTTCTGGTACTTTCCTTGATCTGTCAAAAGCATTTGACACTCTGGATCATAAAATTCTTCTGGGGAAACTAAAGCACTATGGGATTAGGGGTATAGCACTCAACTGGTTTACAAGCTATCTTTCAAATAGAATGCAGTCTGTTTCAATTAATAATGTAAATTCAGATCTTAAACCTATTACCTGCGGTGTTCCACAAGGATCTATCCTAGGTCCACTTCTCTTTATTATTTATGTTAATGATCTGTCTAAAGCTAGTAACAAGTTTCACATTATTTCATATGCAGATGACACGAATCTTTTTTTCTCTAGTCCTAACCTAACCAAACTATTGTCTACTGTTTCAGGATGAATTTGTTAAAGTACGGAATTGGTTTTGTGTAAATAAGTTATCACTCAATGTCAAAAAAACTTCCACTGTCATATTCAGATCACCGAACAAGCCTGTAAATGATAATATACACTATATTGAACTCTGTGGTCTAAAGATTAGGATTTCGAACTCCTGCAAGTTCTTAGGAGTATTTATAGACCAGCATCTTACCTGGTATGATCACATTGATTATGTCGGTAATAAAGTTTCTAAGGGCGTTGGTATTTTGACCCGTCTACGTCATCTTCTGCCTAAACATGTTCTTCTTACTTTATATAATACACTTATTCTCCCTTACCTATCGTACTGTAATGTTGTTTGGGGCAGCACCTTCCCGACTAGAATACAGCCACTCTTTGTCCTTCAAAAGAGAAGTATGCGTTTGATCACTAATAAACATCGTCTCTATCATTCCAACCCTTTGTTTGTAAAGTTACGAACTCTTTCTATTTATAATCTCAACCGATACTACACGAATATCTTTATGTATAATTGGCTTCACGACAATTGCCCTTTGATTTTTAAAGACTACTTTCATTTCCGTGCTGATTATCACTCCCACGATACGCGCTACTCGCGTGATCTTTCCACCCCACTATGTAGACTCCATTCTTCCCATTGTAATGTTCGATATCTTGGTGTCAAGCTTTGGAACTCACTCCCCGAAGATGTAAAAGATAGTAGATCCATTTATACTTTTAAACGTAAGCTTAAAGAGTATTATATTCATCTGCAGTAATGTCACATACCTATAGTATTTGCCTTTTCTCCTTTAGTTCTTTTTGATTTTCTGTTAGTTCTTGTGTTTTTTCCAGTGTTGTGTTCTTTATGTGGTCTACATGTAGTCTTACTTTGTGTTCTCTCGGGGTGTTTACCTTTACAAGCTTTCGCAAGCTTTCTGTAATCACCCCACAGTCTCTTTCTTTTTTTATTATGATTGTATGTACGTATATTATATGAGTCTCGTCATCAGGTGAAAGAGCCTGAAATAAAGTTTATGAAACTTACTTAAAATCTGGGGTCACTGGGATCAAAAAGCAAAATTTCCCAAGAATTCCCAACATTGTCTCATGGGTTCATCAGGAGTCAAAAAACAAATTTCACCAAGAATTCCCAAGATCATTATCTCGAGTCATTAGTGGTCAAAATATAAAATTTCCCAGGAATTCCCAAGACCAGATATGAACCTAAAATTATTTTCCAACATGTTAAGATAGCACTTCACCGGTGACTGAAAGATATGGGACATCATGGCACTATTTGGAATAGAACATATATCATCAAACCCTCAATGCATTTTTGCATTCTAGTTGTTTTTAGTTACCAATAAAGTCAACAAGTTTTGTAGTAAAATAAAGCTTTGAAGTTTCTTTAAAAATAGTATTTTGAGTCTTTCAGAGCCTGTTTTGGAGGATCTTCCCCTGGCTGAGTTCACTTCAGAGGTGGCACATGTCAGTGACAAGTTATATGGTGAGTATTTTGAAACATTCTATGTTGTCTGCCCCAATGATGTCCTTTGAGGGTGTGCTTGTTAAAAACCGACATGGATTGTTTAAAGTAATTAGACCAAAAAGATCAATGTGGGAGTCAGTCAGTTTGTGGAATAATAAGCATGTCATGCTTGGATTATCAGAGTGTGCTTTTAAATTGTATATTTTAACCATTGTCACTTAGAAGTCTTACAATTACAATGCTGGGTAAATGATGTGTGCAATACACTAATTTACCTTTCTCTTGGCAGCTTTGATTATCCAAATTTAATAGTGACTGTTATTAATGATTTATACAGTAGCGTTGATCATGTTAATGGCTATAAAAAGAATTGCCCAGTCATACTTGATTTGTATAAAGTTTATTTCAGAAAACGAAAATATCTGGACTGGACATATTGCAGCAAGATGTTATTCACATTAAACCATTTTCGTGTTGAGAATTTTCAGTTCCCCATATGTGGAAAACCAAACTAGGTGAAATTAATTGTTTTAAGGATATTTTACCAGAAATTCAACAAAAACCTGCTTGTAAGTTTCGTGAATAGGAGGAGTGTCCATTTGATTTTATCCCTTTGAGACTTTGAGCATATAATACAATAATAACATAAATAACAAACATTATTTAACTGTTTCTTCTTTGAGTGCTACTTTGAGCATAAAATACAATTCATAAACTGTAAGTTCCTTACATGCTAAGTAGCTGTGCCTTCAGTTATACAAAGAAGTTTGAAACATGAGTACCTCTGTTAACATAAATTAGTAGGACAATTATGGTACGGTACACACTTTTCAATTGATATCAGACCTCTTTTGCTGCGTATTTGATGTAAATCCATGAGGTGCTAAATGTGTACAAGCAACTGTACAAAAGTTGTATAAATTCTTTCAGTAAACCTAATTATAACATTGAATGAAAAGAATGACCCGTGGATAATTGCAGTTATTGGAATCAGTGTTGTTTTAGAAGAAGTGTTCCATCATATTTCAACCAAACAGAAATTTCTGCTTGAAATATAAAGGTGTTGGTTGTATGTTTAAGGTAACGTGAAGTAAATCCAGAATGACTCCAGAGTCCATACCTGAATCACGGGTCTTTTTTTTTCAAGGTTTTATAGGAACTTCAAATTTGAGTTGCATATGTATACAATAACTAAGCTTGTGTATGTTCGAACAGGGATTTCCCTGCTTGAAGATGAGTGATGGTCTTGATAAAAGAGAATATCCGCTTAATATTTATACAGAAGTCTCCGTTCCTGTGAAAAAGTAGCTAAATCCAACAAGAAGGCACATGTGGATTTGGTTCAAGGTGGCAAAAGTTTGCATTGTTTGTGTGAAGTGGAAATGCCTCAATGAAAGTATATATATGCAGCCGCAATGGAGAGACTATTTGATACATTTTACTGAGACCCCAACTTAGTCAGTGTTTATATATATAGTTTGTACCATGGTAATATTTTTAAATACCTGTTGTTATCAATATTTGAAGAAAAGCCCAACAGGAAATTTAACTTTTCTTTTCAGGTGAAGTGAATATTTGAACAGCTAGGCATGATCCATAACACAAAACAGGCTCAAAGATTCAATATGAGTTATTTAAAGAGAGGGAATCTTGATGTAAGTAAAGTCATTTAGGCCGGTAAGTATTTTATTATTTGAAATTTCATTAAAAGGTAGGACTTTATTTTCCTTTATTTTGGATTTGTCGACCTTTTAAAACCTTTATTTTATATTTTACCACCTTTAAAAAATCTTTATTTTGTTGAAAAGGCTGTGGGAGCACTGTGATTACAAAGGTATTGCATTTTGTTACGGGAATTAGTAGGCTAACTGTGAGTAGGTGAAAGTCGGTTCAATCACGGAAGTATGTGCTATGAATGAAGGAGAGTCACCGATAGTCCGCCGATTGCTTATTTTCGAAGCTTTTTTTGGTCATTGAATTGTCATATGAACATCGTTTTGTGAACAAAAGGTATCACAGCAAAGCATGGAGGGGAAAAATACTAAACTTTGGTATTTTTTTAAAGGGAAATTCGTTTAAGCCGATATGCATGCATAGGCATAGCTCACGAGGAATAAGGAATGTTTGATCGCGCTGTGAAATGATGTAAAAGCATTCATAGTGAAAATATCGGATCGGATCGGATATCGGCCGATGTTATGATAAAAACATCGGACATCGGATCCGCAGTGAAAAACCACTTCGGTTGAGCCCTAGTAAAATCAGTGCAAGTTTGTCATTTCTCTCCACATTTTTCCATTGAGGAGAGAACGAAACAAATTTGCAGTCATTCGATTTGGTGACTATTCTTAAAGGGGCTCATTGAGTTGACATCTATTATTTTTGTGACGAGTTTGAAGGAAATCATTGCATGGCAATGCTTCTAATTAGTCTCATCATACCATGTTTCACTTCCTACAGTTACCGAAAATGTGAGAAATTTTAGTTTTTGTGGACAGGTATTGCATATGATCACTACATAATGGTAAAAAGTGTCTGGTCACAATTTTGAAATGAATGATTTTAATCATTAATCACCCTGTCATTGCCATTTCAGTTGTTTGTCAGATGTTCAGAATCTCTTAGTTTGACAATTTAGCATCAAGTTGTGAGTAAAAACTCAACTGGTGTGAAAAAATCATGAATTTTGTGAACCAACTCAATGTGCCCCTTTAACCCTGAATATATTCCAGTATCAGCATGGAACTCGCATGGAAATTGTCTTAGGAAAATTATTGTAATTATCAAATTATCGCGATAATTTCTTGTTTTATTATTGCGAGAGTAAAAAGCCACTATTGCCCAACTCTAATAGCCCAGCCCTTGAACAGTGCTGTGTATTTCCGTTACACTCCTCCATCACAGCCCTTGTGCACTGTGTACAAAGTTTTCATAGCACCTGGCCATAATGTCCAGGGACCTCATGCCCTCAAATAGCAGTATTTTCTGACCAAACTTTGTCCATCAACTCTCTTTCACACGATACACCTGCAGATAATATTCTTACCCTGACAAACTTTTTCAAAATAAAATTGAAAAAATAAGAACTTGAAAAATTTATCCTATAGTGACAGATTGTCTCAACTCAAGCTTTTTACACTGGCTCATATAGGGTGCGTCGGTATATCAATATACTAGGTATACCTGATATTGCACTCAAACCCATACTGGCGGTATTGAAATTTGTTGAAAAGGAATATACCGAAAATAACAGGTATCCCAGAAAACATGCCCAAGTACCTGGTAAAAATCATACCTGATAGAAATACTGAACACAAACTCCTTACTATTACTGCTTCTCACTGTTTACCCTGTGAATGTTACGGTAAAATCCCAGACACTAACTGCTATCAACATACACAATCTTATCATGTGTACTGAAAAACCACAAGTTGGTAAATTTAACCCATAATGTGCTATGACTAATGGCTTTAAAACTTTATCATAGTAGGCCTGAGAGCAGTGCACTATACCCACAAAGTTTCCAATCTTGAATCCTTTTAAGACATGCACATAACTGTTTACAGTTTGCCAAATACTCCGAAAAATTGGCAGAAATTGATTCTGCGCAATAAGTACGTTCATACCTGGTAACTGTTAGTAGGGGTTAGGGATTAGATCCTGCTATGTATACTGATTACTCATACAAGGCCTCTTAGTGTGTATAAACTTTACCTGGTGCTCGTTCCAATACCGATTCTGAGCATTGTGGCTGGAATTCATACCTGGTAAATCGCATACTGATTATAACGCTACTACTTGCACACAGTACAGCTGTTGTCAGACTGACCCAGCTACAGTAGTGCTGTGAACTGTACATGTAGCATTCATGAGTACAGTACAGCTAGCTACAGTAGCACACACGAGAGTCAGGCTACGGTACATTCCACACCATACTTGCATTGCTTTTTAATGGGTTTTACAGTAGCTTGAAACGAAAGGCATGTAAGACACTCAGATCTTTCATACTTTGTTTTGGAGTAACTGCAGAATACCCCGGCCACTGTGAAAGAAAATTTGAAGTGGAGTTGCGGTCGTAGTGGCCGTTTGATGGTTTTATGAGAACAAGTCAACTACATCCTCCATATACTTTTGCAAAAATTATTCTTAAGTCCGCTAGCTGTGCCTCCGTTCTGGAGTGGAGTCACAGTATCCAGTTATGGTTATTTTGAGAACAAGTCAACATACATCATATGTACACTTTTGCAAAAATTATTTTAAGTCCACTGTGCCTCCATTCTGGAGTGGAGTTGCAGTCACGGTCCCGGTGACCGTTTATTCAACGGCCACCGGGACTCCATTCTGGGGTAGAGTCGAAGTCTCGGTCCTCGGTGGAATTATTTTAAGTCCACTGTGCCTCCATTCTGGAGTGGAGTTGCAGTTGCGGTCCCGATGGCCATTTATTCAACAGCCACCGGGAGTCCATTCTGGGGAAGAGTCGCAGTCCCAGTCCTCGGTGTTCTTACGATTTCCACTTCAACTGCGACTGGGACTCCAATCTGGAGTGGAGTCGCAGTCCCGGTCCTCAGTGAAGAGAAGACGTGACGCTCTGCAGTTTGTTACATCATCGTGCAGACTACGACCGTGACTCCAGGAGTCTCAGTGAGAAGGGTTTGGAGGCAGGGTATTCTGCAGTTGTGTTTTCTTTTTCTTTTTAAATGAAACTTTATTCAAATCTTGCTGCAAAAAGAGAAAACAGATAGGAAAAAATCGCTATCATGAAAGAGTGAATATATTTGTTGGCCTTGGGGAGAGTGCATGCTAACGTTTGATCGATAGTTAATATGTGAAGTACTGTTTCTGCGAAATTTCCCGGTATACCTGGTAATACCAGGTATTTGCCAACCGGTATATCGGTATCTGGTTTTGTTCATAGCGACGCACCCTAGGCTCATAGCAGTGTTCATGCTAAGGAATTGAACCTGGGAGGTAATTCCCTCTCTAGAAATTTTTTGGGAGGGATTTTCAAAATCAAGGAGGGGGTTATCACTTGGTAGAGATACTACTGCAATACTCTGAGGGATCTCATACTCAGCATGTAGATTGCCCATATTGAGCAGATGATCCCTATTGTTTTTGGTGGAGGTCAAAGGTCATTTTGGGTCACGAGAGGTCAAAAGGTCAAAACCTTGTAAACACGATATCTCAAGCAGGGTAGCTTTGAGGGATCTCATACTTGGCAGGTAGGTTGCCCATAATAAGTAGATGATCCCTATCCTTTTTGGTGGAGGTGAAAGGTCATTTGGGGTTACAAGGGGGTCAGTAGTAAATATGCTGGAAATTGCTTGTAAACACGATATCTCCAGAAGGATAAATGTGAGGGATCTCATACTTACCATGTGGATTGCCCATATTGAGTAGATGATCCCTATTGTTTTTGGTGGAGGTCAAAGGTCATTTGGGGTCATCAGAGGTCAAAAGGTCAAAACCTTGTAAGCTCTATATCTCAAGAAGGGTAACTGTGAGGGATCTCATACTTAGCATGAGGATTGCCCATAATGAGTAGATGATCCTTGTAGTTTTTGGTGGACGTCAGAGGTCATTTGGGGTCACCAGAGGTCAAAAGGTCAAAACCTTGTAAACACAATATCTCAAGAAGGATAACTTAGCACGTGGATTGCGCATAATGAGTAGATGATCCCTACTGTTTTTGGTGGAGGTGAAAGGTCATTTGGGGTCACCAGAGGCCAGAAGTTTAAATCCCTGTAAACACTATCTCCAGAAGGATAACTGTGAGGGATGGCATACATAGCATGTGGATTGCCCATATTGTGTAGATGATCCCTTTTCTTTTTGGTGGAGGTGAAAGGTCATTTGGGTTCAGTAGAGGTCAAAAGGTCAAAACCTTCTAAACACTATATCTCAAAAAGGGTAACTGTGAAGGATCTCATACGTAGCATGTGGATTGCCCATAATGAGTAGATGTTCGCTGTAACTTTTGGTGGAGATCAAAGGTCATTTGGAGTCACCAGAGGTCAAAAGGTCAAAACCTCATCAACACTATATCGCAAGAAGGGTAACTGTGAAGGATCTTATACGTATCATATGGATTGCCCATATTGAGTAGATGATCTCTATTGTTTTTGGTGGAGGTCAAAGGTCATTTGGGGTCATCAGAGGTCAAAAGGTCAAAACCTTGTAAGCACTATATCTCAAGAAGCGTAACTGTGAGGGATCACATAATTACCTTGTGTATTGACCATATTGAGAAGATGATCAGTATTATTTCTCTTGCAGGTCAAAGGTCATTTAAGGTCACAAAAGGTCAAAACCTAGTAAACATTATATTTTAAGGAGGGTAACTATGAGGGATCTCATTCTTAGCCAGTGGATTGTTTATATTTAACATGTAGGTCATTTTGGGTCACAAGATTTCAAAACTTTTGACCTTATTAACATGATATCTGAAGTAGGATAACTATGAGGGATCACATGCTTGTCATGTGGGTGATTCATGTTTGTTACAATATATCCATATGGCAAGGAATCACTAAGCCTTTTGGCTTTCTGGTAATTGTAGTTACGATCTCGGCTGCAGAAATGTGTGCAGGATTTTCCTGCATAAGATTTATTTTTGTGCGGGATTTGAAAGACAAAAGCGGGATTCACGCAATCCTGCGCCTTAGCGCGAACACTGGCTCATAGGCAATTGAGAGGAGACATCATTTTGGTTTATAACTATTTAAAAGGAAGATTGAAAACAAACCACTGCCTGTTTACAGTACTCTTTGCGAAGGGTTTACAACAAGAGGTCACTCCCTTAAGCTTTGTCAAGCCACGAGTTGAAACATCATTATGTATGCCAAAGATCCTTTACGCAATGGTCTATAGACTCTTGGAATTCTTTACCAGAGCATGTTATAAGTGCACCTTCTGTCAACACTTTTAAGGCTAAACTGGGTAATCACTGGAAAAATAGACCCAGAGTGTTTGACTATGCAGATACTTATTAACATATTGTCCACACTTGTTTTCACTATTGTTAGTATACAGTGATTTCATCTGAACTTAACTTCCGTGAGCGATGAAATGGCCAATGGCCAGGGTTGTAGCTACTGTGGGTGGCGCCGGGCGGGCCCGCCTGGGACTGGTTATTTGCACCCAGTACTCAAGATCGATTAAAGCCTAACCGCCCAGCACTAACTTACCAAAAATACCTGTGTTTCTGTTGTTTGAAACGAGCAGTCTTCCAACTGGATACGGCGGTTATTCATTTCCAAAAAATTGTCCAGCTTTGCAAGTTTTCTGTAGCAATCCTAGCACGCGTTATCCTAGTCCTTGACCATGACTTCATGCTATTTACACTTAATTTGTTTACTTTGCGTGATACGGAGTAGACCTAGGACCAGGTTCTACCATGAACGCAGCACATACACGTACACACGGTCCTGTGCATGCAAGGACCTTGTCAGCATCTTAAAGGCTCATAGTCTATTATACTGTACTACTCACACACTACAGTATGTGTACCAATAGCATGAAACATATAAATGGGTGTTCACTGATATACTGATATCTTAACATTTGCGAGGTTATTCCAATGCTGTTTGAAAGACATGGTTTTTTTTACTGAATATAAGAGACTCGAAGTACAATTTGGTTAAGTTGTGAAGAATGCAATTCCAAAAACGGTTTTCAAGCTATTGGTGCACATACTGTAGCTCATACTCAAATTTCTAGCCCAGCGTTCCATCATGGATCATATCTACACAAGATCCCAGTATGTGTACACTGAACGTACGGTACATGCATAGTATTATCTCACACATGATTAGGGCCCCCAATTTTCAGCTTCACAAAATGGTAAATTCCGTTTTCCACTTTTCATTTTCCGTTTTTTTTCCGTTTTCAACTTTCCCTTTTCCGTAGATTTCTGTTTCAGATATAAATGACAATTATAAGTTTCCGTGATCTTCCGTTAAATTCATTTTCTCTTGCAAGTGTCCCGCATGCACACCTACAGGTTACGAACCTGGTTTATAGTTATTGTGCAACCGATCATCTGTCAAATAAATCGGGAATAAAATAGCATGGGTAAAATTTTATCACTCAAAGGATTACCACCACCGATTTTGGAAAACTGGAAACGGGGCTAAAATACACTTCTGGTTTCTGCAAATAACTGAATAATTCCCCCAAACACACATTTCTTCAAGTTCCTGCACAAAATATCAGCATTGATACTCACAAGATTTGCAAAATTTAAAGCTCTCCAAATGATAACGATCATCGAATTGTTGCATCAAAGTTCACACAGTATTACCTTAGAGGTGTGCATGCCACGGACAATCAATGCCGTACATCTGCATAGTCTACAAACCATACTACAGGGCGACATGCAATGACATCGCTACGTTTTTCCAAGTTCCAGTGCTAAATCATCTATCATTTTAAAACACGTGCCTCGTTATCCTGCATAAATTATTCCACTTCCCACATTCCTATTCGTTAATTTTTAATTGTCATAACATGCGCGTGCGTACACGTAAATTGCCAAAACAAGTGCGTCATAACTTCCCAAGAAAGTTTCTTGCGAAGTTGAAGTTCACCTTCGTAGTACACCGAGTACGGTGTGCAATACATAATGCAAGGACCGTGTATTGCCCGCGCTGTTACATAGGGCGTCGGTCATGAATGAACTAAGGGAAGCGGCCCCGTGTAAATTCATGCACCCCCACCGGCAATTATCCAGGGAGTTGCGACAGTTTTTCGATTACGGGAATATATCGGGCTTGCGTTTCATTTGGAGAATCTTTTTAAACTGGACGTACAGTAAGTCTTGGGCAAGACAGTTTACAAAAAATATATTCATATCGATAGGGCCCCATGAGATGCGTGCACCAAGTAAATTGAGTGGAATTTTAGTGGCCTTGAAGTGCTAAGATACTGTAACGTTAGTTACGTATTTTTGCAGAGAACTGAGCGGATAGTCTACTAATACTATGTAGCACTACTACCTTAGTACAGTCCAGTACAAAACACGATACACGGAATCTTCCGACGTGATCGGTGAATGAAAACAAACAGTTAGCCATAGTAGTTTCACGTCACGTAAAATTTTCTATTTTCTGTTCTCGAATCAGATACGTACGTCAGAAGTGTAAAAGGCCTCAAGTGCCCTTGATTTGTGGAGAATAAATTTGTCCTATGCTTCGTTTAAAATGCAAAAATCTTGTTCTGTGCTTACTTTTTTGTGGACGCGTTATGAATTCGCAATTTCCTTAATTTTACGTAAAAAATCTTCAATTCCGTTTTTATCCGTATTTTTCCGCGATCGCGGAAAATCGGTGGCCCTACATGATGGCCTGGCTGGTAGCTTACCATTCAAATTTTACAAAGAGTTAACAGTGATACCTACGTAAATGAACGTTGACATGACACTGTGTGAAGCATTGTACCGTTTATAGTACAGCGCACACTTGTTCTATCAAGTGGGAGCTCTGACGGAGGATTTGTACTGTACATACAGTGAATGCTTTCCCGGCCCCCTGCATCGGTTGGCTAATGTACAATATGAAGCCCCGCATGCTCATTTTGAACAGAAAAGAGTATACAGCACACTTGAAATCCACTTACAGAAAGTCTTATACTATAGCTTTTATTGTTAAATTGTTTTAACAATTTTATCATGATTTAAACAAAGAGAAGTGCATGACAGGGGTAACATCAAAGCTCCTGGGTTTTAGCACATTGAAAGCCTTACGTATTTACTGTACTGTAAGAGGACGCAAAACATAAGATAGGTTTTTTGGTCATTTATTTATTATTTTTTTTTTTAAAGTGAAAACATTAACTACCTCTAGAAGCTTGCTTTTACTCTCTGAAAATGCTAACAACCCAGGAGCTTCCGAAGGCACTGCCCCCTGGACACCCGCCTTGGCGTTGCCCCTAGACCCACCAGGGGCCCTAAGGCGGGTCCCTGGACCCCACCCGAAGAGGTGCTCGCTCCGCTCGCTCCAGTACTCCTGGAACCCACCTCTAAAACTGGGCTAGCTACAACCCTGCCAATGGCCAACAACGTCGAAACTGATGATAAAAAAGATGCGATTTGAAGCCGAAATCAGGCTGCATGTTGTGGTCAACAGCAAAGCATGTTCACATACAGATATCATGTGGGTGACTTGGTTCTTA
>JAIZAY010000812.1:0-29017 GCA_029531755.1 Holothuria leucospilota | reverse complement strand
CCTCAGGGATTGCCTGAGTTTAATTATTTCGTCTGTCTTTCTCTCATTTGTCTCTTGTAATTTCCTTATCTGTGCCTCTAACTGTTCCGTTCGTGTGCGTAGATATCTGTTGTCCTTCGCAACTTTTTCCTGCATGTAAATAAAAAAACAATTGGTTTAGTAAAAGCCATTTGCAAAGTCTTCGGCGCCCTCCGGAAAACGACCTTGATGTTAATATATTGCCAACGTTCATATTAGTTCGGATGAAACTGTCTATTTAGGCCGGGATTTCTTCATTCTGTTAGGTTTAAGGGTGGTAAATAAGCATATGAACCACATGTCCAACGTACGGTTATCTCAAGGTAGGCCTGTCTACACAATGCAATTTTTCATAGCGTTGGTCGCATGAGTCGGACCAGTGAGCCGATAACGCACCGTATAAAGAGAACTTACGACAAACTTTATCTTTGCGATGCTCGTGCACCAAAAGTCTTGATCTTATTTCGTGCTACAATACAAATCCTTGACCAATAGGTAAATTGAAACGGATCATGTACTAGTGACAGGGGTAGAGCCAGGTGAGGACCAGGGTCAGGCACACATCGAGGAAGGCTGGCCCGTTGAATTAGGGAGGTGGAAGAGGATATGACATTCCTCCAAACACATTTAGCCATAACCCGAAAGTCCTACATACAGTTGACTGTACTTTGGTTGACATTCATCCAAGCAACATAGTTTCACTCTGGTTGTTCCATAATGATTTGTACAGTCAATTGTGTTAGCAATTATTAGCTCACACACAGGTGTGTGTCCATATGTCCTCGAGCAATTGAAGCTCGGTGCAAGCTACTTGTACGTACTGTGGCTCTGTCTGGGAGGTATACTAAACAGGTGTTAAATTGAAGGAGGGACTACAAGTTAGCTCTGTAGAACAGAATATTATAGAAAAACGTTTATATCAAAACATGTCGCTGTAGAGTATTGAAGACGAGGAAAATTAAAAAGTAATACGGAAACTGTTGCCAAAGTGAGCGGTTCGAGGTGCTTATAAACGTTATCCAACATGACAAGGATTGCATCGTCAGTGCTACGATGTTTATAATAGGCAATTTGAAACTGAATTGGTCAAGAAAGGTAGCAACCATAGTCAAGAACTCTTTTATCAAAATACATTTGCATACTTTCATGGTGATAGATGTTAAGTGCAACAGGCCTTGAATCGTTCATCCAGGTGACTGGAGACTTTTTAGGAACGGGAATAATACAGGTCTGCTAAAATTCCGGAACGGAACTTGTTTTAAAACTGAGGCTAAAAGTAAGTACAAATTTTGGAAAGCTGGCTAGAACAAACATTTAAAATAACATGCTGGTATTCCGTAGGGCCCAGCTGCTTTTCAAGGATTGACACCTGAGAGATATTGCCCGTGCCTCCAATTTGTTTGACCAAAAATTCCATCTGATGCGCACTGTCTAAGAAGGTATTTTTGATTGGCTGATGGTATTGTATTGTATCGATTGTATCCTTTGTTAAGGTTAGGGGCTATTTAGAGATTACGGTTGGAGTTAGCAAGTCATAAAAATTCTTCTTAGACAGTGCCCATCGGCCCAAAAATTCCAGCCTTCAAAATTCGATAGAAACACCTTAAGGTCATTGATCTAAGTTTGACAGTCGTGACGGCCGAAACAGTTATATAATTATTTTGGTCATTTTCCTAAGCAGATGTTATGAAAGGAACCCGGCTGGACTCACTGATACAATTTGAGAACCCACTCATTGGCCGCATACCTCGCCATACAGACTTCATATCATTTTTGGTGAAATGAGTCTCGATTTTTTATTTTTTTTTATTTATTATCAAATTAAATGATATAATTTAAGTTAGTCAGTTAGTTAGTTAGTTAGTTAGTTAGTTAGTTAGTTAGTTAGTTAGTTAGTTAGTTAGTTAGTTAGTTAGTTAGTTAGTTAGTTAGTTAGTTAGTTAGTTAGTTAGTTAGTTAGTTAGTTATTGAGTTAGTTAGTTAGTTAGTTAGTTAGTTAGTTAGTTAGTTAGTTAGTTAGTTAGTTAGTTAGTTAGTTAGTTAGTTAGTTAGTTAGTTAGTTAGTTTAGTTAGTTAGTCGTAGTTAGTTAGTTAGTTAGCTAGTTAGTTAGTTAGTTAGTTAGTTAGTTAGTTAGTTAGTTAGTTAGTTAGTTAGTTAGTTAGTTAGTTAGTTAGTTAGTTAGTTAGTTAGTTAGTTAGTTAGTTAGTTAGTTAGTTAGTTAGTTAGTTAGTTAGTTAGTTAGTTAGTTAGTTAGTTAGGTAGGTAGGTAGGTAGTTAGTTAGGTAGGTTGGTTGGTTGGTTGGTTGGTTGGTTGGTTGGTTGGTTGGTTGGTTGGTTGGTTGGTTAGTTAGTTAGTTAGGTAGTTAGTTAGTTAGGTAGTTAGTTAGTTAGTTAGATGAGGTTTTACGGCTCAGTTTCCAACCAATTGGTTTAAGTCGGGCCGGCCACGGCCTTTTTTCCAGTTGTGGCTCACTGGCTTGTTTTTCCCTACTCCAATGCTTATGTTGAGCACCAAGCACAATGGCAGATATAATTTGAGAACCCATTCATTAGCCGCATACCTCGCCATACAGACTTCATATTATTTTTGGTGAAATGAGTCTCGATTTTTTATTTTTTTTTTATTTATTTATTTTCATTATTATTATTATTTTTTTGTAGTTGTTTCTTCAGCATCGATTAAGGATTCAAGAGACTTTTGAAGTTTCTTCCATTCAATCTTATAACTTCTACCGAAAGATCTGTCTCTTTATTAATAATGTCCTTTTCTTATTAGTTTCTTCTTATTAATAATGTAGGGTTTAGTGGTCAAATGTTAGTTGTTCTGAAATATTGTGATAGGGACAAGAAATTTAGGGCAGAAATAGATGTAATTTCTGACAGTCTGCACAAGGGAATCTAACTCAGGATTAGAATGAATGAAAAATATCTCAGTCAGTGCAATCTAGCGCACCTTGATGTTATTCAATCGCATCTGAGTCCTACTGCTTTACTGAGATGAACGGTGGCTTTTGTCTTTGAACTAGAGAACGGTACTTACTCTTTAATTGTAAAAGAGTGAATTTCACTCTTCGACGATTGCCTACAGTGACCACTCTTTCTTCGAGTGAAAACTTCACTCTGCTGGGAGTGGTAATTCACTCCAAATGAGTGAATTACTACTCCGGGCAGAGTGGAATTCCACTCGAAACAGAGAGTGGTCACTGTAGGCAATCGTTGAAGAGTGAAATTCACTCTTTTACATTTAGAGAGTAGGCTGACCAGGAGCTTTTAGGAGCTCCCTGGGCTGACTGGAGAAGTACGAGATGTGGTCGGAATTCCCAAGATCATTTAATTGTGAAGAACTGTAGGCCTTCCTAGAGTAAGCCATTTACTTATTTATTTTATTTATTTATTTAAACTTTGAAAACAGGGTTGAGAAACTCGGTTAGCTAAAGAGCTAATCTAACCCGAGACCCTGATTACAAACATGCAAAAGTAAGAAGTAAAAAGAAAAGATGTAAAACATATAGAAGTTCACAAAAATTAAAAGGGAGATGAAAATAAAATAAGATCAAACATATAAAATGATGTAAAGCATAAGATAGAAAAATGAAACAAATTATAAACATAATTCAAACCAAAAGTAAAATAAAATAAAAGGGATTTAAATGATTTCATGAATAAGACGTTTAAAACAACTCAGAGATTTAGCATCCCTACATTCTGGTGTGAGTAGTACATTCCAGCCCCTTGCAGCCATATAGGAAAGTCGTCTTTTGTGATATTCTGTTTTACCACCTTTTATAAAGAGACCGTTTGAGGTTGCGGATCTTAGACTATGTGAATGTGTATCCCTTGTGAACTGGAAAAGCTCTCTCAAATAATCAGGTGCCAGAGCATTCAGGCATTTGTATAAGATTGTTAATCGCTTTTCTTGAATACGTCTGTCCATTGTTTGCCATTTCAATGCGTCAAGAAAATGATGAGAATTTTGCAGGGTGTGTACATCATTAAAAATTGCCTTCGCTGCTGGAAATAGTGGGGAAGGCGTTTAGAAAGCAAACGTTGGCGGGCAATTCGTCCGATTTGCTAGTATCAGGGAGAATTTTTACTGTCAGGTGGTGAGATAATAATAGACAGCCTTCAAAGTAACACCTCCTATAATGCAATAACGCCACATGAAGGTTTCCTTCCAACGGGGAGATACTTCATGTAAGGCTACCTCAAACTGAGGTGAATAGACAACTGAAGGGAAATGAATAGGCTGAATAGCCTGAAGTGAATTGGATTAGGAGGTGTCTATTCACTTCAGTTTGAGGTTGGCTTACATGAAGTATATACCTTCCAACGTTCTCTTACCCCCTTAATTTGCCATCCTTCCCTCAACCTGTCGTTCCTGTCAGGTAGCACTGGGCTGCTTACCATGTCGGGTAGGAAGCTAAGCTCCCCTCGGGAAATTTTGGCGCCACTTGCATGCAGAAGAAGGATTATTTGAAACATTTTAATCAATCCCAACTGCACAAAAGCATGCACTCTCAACAACCATGGAGCTACTATCTGGACAAAGTATTAGCTACATGCTACAACCATGTAGTCAATGTCCGGTTATGTCTTTTTGCTAGAGATCGAAGGACAATCTCAAAAAGACGATCAAATCTGCTTTAGCTTTGTGTTAACCTACTCACAGGGTCGGTGTAGGCTTTTTCAAGATTAAAAATGAGCCAAAGTTCGCACAACAACAGTACGGTTGTATCATAATTTTTCTTCAAAGTCGTTACTTTTATTCTTACCAGTTTTTCAGAGATGACGTCTTGTATGGAGGAAATTATGTCACGGGCAAGTTCGTTGCCCATGTTTACATCTCGGGATTTACGGTCGTTTTCTTCGCTGCTGTGTACGTGAATTGCTGGTAATAACGTCCCTTTGTCGTCGGCCTGTGGGTTGGGACTAGTATTTGCTTCAGCGGACTTAATTGCCATTTCAACGGTTTCAGCTAAATGGGACCTTACAGGACGACTCCTTGCGGAAGGACTGAAAGAGAGAAAAGAAGCGGATCCTTACCTTTAAGAGAAGAAGTAACATTTTGCGCGACGGTTAAGTTACTTTAAAACCTTTTTTTTTTTTTTTTGTTTGTTTTTATTTTATTCTAAGTAGGCCGACATCTTAAACCACTGCTAAAGCAGTGAGAATTTACCACTTTGGTGTTAAGATGGTAAGTTACAAAATTAATATTACCGACCTTCTAAATATACCGGATTTTCTCATATTCTCGATGACATTCCCGGATGTTCCCGATGGTATTGAGATAACTGTTGGCTTTTCTTCGTCGGTTGTTCTTTTGAGCCTTTTCCTTGCTTCTTTTTGTAAAACTCTCTGACGATAGGGTTAAAAATCAAAGTCATAAATTACTGATTATGTTCTTTTATAAAAAATTAAATGACAAAAGGATACATAGTCGGTCCCTCAAGCAGCTTTTGACTTGCAGTTAATTGGGAAGTACGGTGTATGATAATCGTCTTATGATCTCAAAAAATGGCAAAGGTTACTGATTTAGGAGTTAAGGTTTTGTGTAATCCCCCCCCCCGACACTGTCCCCTCCCCCACCTTTTAACCTTTTTAAGCAACACCTTTTGCTCTTTCCCGGGGATATTATTGAGGGTTGCAGAAGAAAGACTTAAGCCAACGCCAAGGCGTCACAGGGTCTATTGTTTCACACATGGACGGTCAAACAATCACCAAGTCTAGAGAATTGCAATACAGTGCCCTCATTCGGTACCGTTGCGGTGACGAATGTGTACAGGACCGTAGCCTGCGGGGGCCAAGGGTGCAGTTGTCCCCTGAGATTTCCAAACTCTAAATGAAAAATAGCCTACTTGAAAAAAGAAGTGGAAACTTTAAAACTCTATTGACCTGATTATGTTTCTAAGGCCCTCAGAACCTAGGAAATTGCGTAAAAAGGTTCATTTTCCCTTAAAATATTCCGGGAAGGTCTCCGGACCCCCGCCGTAGACGGAATCTTATGCGGATAACTCACACTGACGAATAAACCTCCATCATTATGCATGATGTCACAACATAACTGAAGTCCATATTGATCTTAAAGGTGGTGTGACATGCCACCAAAAAGAGCTGTTTCACTTGTCAGTTAAAGAATTAAGTCCTCCAATCAAAGATCCGTTGGAATTATTTCAACATCTTTTACAGTTTTCAAAATATATGTCTTCAAAGTTTGATGGTTCCTGAAGAAACTACTTGCCTATGCAAAAATAATGATGTAGAGTGTTGCACAGTGTTATGGTTTCTTTTGTTAATCCTATATAATCTCTTAATTACTGATCATATAGATTACAGTTTGGTGAGTGATATCAATATTTTTCAAGGAAAAATTTTTAACTTTTATAATAAACCCCTCAGAGAATAACAATGCTACCAGTGTCCTTGAAATCAAGGTTGAAAAAACATGTGCCATATATGGTATGTCCCTCTTTCGATGTCACATATTTGCATATTTAGCTCATGTTTATTCATGATACACGTGTGAAATAGAAATTTCCCTGTAAAATGGTCAATATCTGATGGATTTTAATGGAAACTGCGGCTTTTTTCTGGAATTTTAATGCTTTTTACATCAAATATCCAACTATGTTATTTTTATGTCACACGACCTTTAAGTATTGTTTCTCGCGGGGTGCAACAGCATGCTTTATACAAAATAGCCTATGATTGCCTTGCTAAAATCAATGCGCTTGTACCAGGGAGTTGTCATCCCAATGGAGATAGCACGAGAAGTTTAATTTATGCTAATACTTTAAGACCTATCTTAGTGTGAAACGATTACCAACTGTTAGCTGTTGATAATGCTTACAAGCACTTAGGCCCTTTATTTAATGCTTTCAATTCATACGAACTCACTCCTTGCAACATCCTTCATCTCTACTAATACTTTAACAAGGGGCTTAAACTGAACAATGTTTTGATGTGTAGGCTGGTACCGCCATCTTTAAATTGACAGGGTTTTGAAACTCAAAACGACTGTTTAATAGAACTAGATCAATAGGAATGCCCATAACTCATCTAAAGAGACCATATGCAAATGAGCTAAAGAGACAGAAGCCTAATTCTTTTACTGCATTCTGAAAAGTTTCGTTAATTTTCCTGAATCAGCCGGACATAGATCACACCTTCACATAAAATCAAGCCGTTGTGGTCTCATTCGTGACACCAAGCGACACCAGAGAGAAACTATATTTAGTTTTCAGGTGAATGGCAATGCCATGGCAATCGATAAAATCGCCATAGTTCTACTCATGACGTAGCAGAGACAAATCTTTTTGTGTTATCTTTCTAATCCAGGTTAGTTCTTATAGAAATCTAAAGGGCAAGATAATTAAATGATTATTAGGTGACCTTGAATAACGCAAACCTCACTCCTAAGGAATTTCTGGCTAGCTATCTCCATTCCAACTGACATAGGTATTTCCCGGTGTACTAACTTATGTCTCTTTTCGATCGTGGGACTACATTGTTATAATTAAATTGTGTTTAATCTGCGACATTTACATTTTCAAAGATGCATTCACAATAATAGCGGTAGATATTTAAGATTTAGATGATGCGCCTAAGCTTGATGCGACATGCATGCTTGTTCTCTAAACTTTGTTCCTTTCGGATGACTGTTTAATTAATCACTGAATGTAATCAATGCAATGGGAAGAGGCTGTGTGTACATTTGATTGATCAGACAAAAAGTCCCTTGGGCTCGGGTCACCCCAAAAAGTTGTCGGTCTAAAATTCTAAATATTAAACTGCTCAGATGAGTTTATACTATACTTTTTCAACAGCAAAAGACAATACGTTTCCGTAAGACGTTATAAGGCATCAGAAGTGACAAATCCGGCGACCAAGAAGTAATATTACGCAAAATTTTCTTTGTGCGGTGCTCGCCAACTCATGGTGTCGTTCTGCTTTAAGGAGTTAAAATTTCAGAGTCTCACTCGCAGTAAAAAAGTTTAGGTGTACCTTGAGCGTTTCATTCAGAAGAGTATAAGGAATCGAAATTGATTGGGAATCACAGATGGATTATGTACGCATGGGAAAATCTGCATTATATATGCTGTAATGTGATTTACAGGGCCTGAAACCAGAAAGGGGCACTTCTGGCACTTCACTTCTCCCAATTTCTAAAATGGTTCCCATTTTTCACACCTTATTCATAACCTCGTTATTGAGTCACCTCCTCTAAAAAGGAGAAAGAGAAAAACAAGCCCTTTTTATGTGTCTGTTTGTGTGTGTGTGTGTGTCAATGTGCATGAGTCATTATAGTCGAGATTTTAAGTTAGACAAATTACCTCTGCCTGTGGAAAGTCTTTTAGTAATCCCAGAATGTCTTCCTTCACTAGAGTAAAAAGCTCCGAGTAGCCAACCGAACGAACATCAGCAGTCCGTCTGTTGCAAATGCATAAAAACAACAAAAATTGTGCTGTGTAGTTTTTACGCTCTTTACTAGCTTCAAGATTAAACAGATATGGTAAATTCATTCGGGCGGATGGTTAACAATAATGTAAACACAAATGTATGTTACTGGTATGTACAAATATATCGTGACATATGACACAGTCTGCTGTTATTTGCACGACAAAACACATTCAAGGGAAAAGAGGAAGGGACATTAGACATCAGCTGCGTTTCGACTCAATAATCGCCCTCACCTTCCCGTTTCCAAGTTTCCTGTCTCTACGAAAACGTAGTTGCGCCTTTTTATAAAAAATTATGTTTTACATCTGGTATTTCAACTCGGTTTATTTCTTAGAATTTTACTAAGTAGATAATTGCGAAAAAACCCTAAGCCTTACTATTCGATTAAGGCACCATCTGAATTCTGTTAAACTGTAACCTAGATTTGGTTCAAGAACGAGCAAATTCAGGCCCGTAGCCAGGCGGGGTACGGAAGAAAGATTGCTCACATTCTTTCAAATTTGACAGGACGTCTTCCGAGTATTTCATTGATTTTATTTTTCCTTGAACAATTTAAAACTGATTTTACTTACTTGTTAGAAGTACCATCTAAGTTTAAAATTCCTATCTCTCCAAAGAAGTCCCCTGATTCTAGCGTCGCCAGTACCGTACCGTCGTCCCTGTAGCCGAGAAGAACATAGACAATACTGTTCCAAAGCTTATAGAACCAAGAAATAGCACAAATGGATTTGTTTAGTTTGTCAGGTGAATTTGCGCCGTCTTTTGTGGCTCGGCATATGAATTTTTTTAGGTGTGGTACTTCTCAATTTGAGCACGATTACAACGAACAAATCAGCACACTTCATCTGCCACGCAGTATATTTTGACTATATTTCATGAAGTGGAAATCATTGACCATTTCCCGGATTTCACCAACTTAAACGTGTTCTAATATGAATAATCAGCCCATTTGAGACACAAAACAGTCTCATCTCAAAGTTTGTCGGATAGTGTGATCCATCCATCCGTCCATAGAGCAGGATGTAGGAACTTATATCCTTCTCTAGTGGATCTGTCATAAAATAGTCCCAGATTTGAACCCCACTTACGCAGGCTAACTCGGGCACTGACGCCGTGACGTCTCATTATTCGAACGTCTCATCATTAGCTGCGCATGCGCAGATGCCCAAATCTGGGGAAGAAGCATCTTACGGCCATGAATTGCCTGTATGGAAGATATAGACGGTGGGCCGAAGCCCCAAATTCGTTTGTTTCGTGATCCCTCTCAGGGAAGTACTTGGAAAATAGCTCAAAAATCGTAAAAATATATAACTAAGATGAAATTACATGTTCCCACGCGCAAAAGTTGCACATTTTGCAGATATTAAATGAAATATGAGCCAAAATTTTTAAACATAGCTGTTCACGAACGTGCCGTAAGATTGCGCAAGACTTCGTGTCAGCAACTATTAGCATATCAATTAGAGTACCACATGACCTTGATGGAATGTAAATATTACGGAATAATGTACATACACCCTCAATAACACAGTCACTGAACTCTCTTAGTTCGCAAGATTCTGTTCGTAAAAACTTTAAAAATGGGATGCTTGGAGCTTACTTTTGGGGTTAACTGTGCCCATTTCCAAGCCTGCTGGAAAAAGTCGAGTACCGGATTTCTGTTTGAAAGGATCTGACCTGCAGTGAGACCGCAGCAACTAAGAACATGATGCAGCAATTGTCATGTGGTGGGGCCTATTTATCCGGCTGCCGGATGCCAAGCTCAGACCGTGTAATTTATCCGGCCGCAAATATCAGCCAATCAGAGCGGTGAACTCAAAATGGGTGAACACAAAGAACAGGATAATGGAGTTCGAGTATGTACATGCATATGCGTGCGCGTGCAGCTTAGTACAGTAGAGTATATATGTGTACGCGGAGGCCGAACGAATAGCACGTACGAACGTGATTTGTCCGGCTGCAGCACTAAGACAATTTAATTCTAGATGAGCGCCCCTAAGTACAGTCTATTTATAAGCCGTGTGGCCATTGATAATTCTGATCAAAGACAGTATAGCGCCGTAAGGCGCAAGACCGGTTACTCACACGAAAGTGCACACAAATTTTCGTAGTATGCAATGGAGCAGATCGTCCGCCATTTTAGTAAGCAGCTTTGATGCATCGTATGGAACGCGAAAAAACGTGCGTGTTGTAAATGCGTTGACCTGACCTTCATAAAATCAGTATCTCGATAACCAACGATGCTACGTCAATGGGAGTTTCACTGTTGGGTTTGGTATTTTCATTTAGTGTTAGACTTTTCTTTTAAATACTTATTCAAAGAACAGTCCGACACTAAATGAAAACTACATATATTATAGGCCATGGGCAGAAGCACCTCAAGGCACCCCAACCAGCAACTCTCCGACCCAATATTTTTTTGGAAACCTTAGGGTCCCTGAACGCAGAATCAGGTGGTAACAGTAAATATTTTGGGTCTCACTTATTCAAAATTACTGCCAAAAACAAAATGGTGGCAAAATTTATGAATATTTTGTATTAAAATATATTAAAACTAAATATATTCCTGAAAATATTTTGAGGAATCGACTATTAAAATTTGGTCACATTTTATGACAAAAATTCCAAAATTAATTTTTGAAACTGTTTTAGTGAGATGCAGTTAACCAAGATGGTGGAATTTCCAAAATGGCTGTCCATGTAATTATTATAATATATTGAAATAATGTGAAAAATATTCATGAAAAATATGTTGGACGCACCGACTCTTAAAATATGGTCATGGTTCATGCCAAATAATTAAATATTTTTTAGAACATTTTTGTTTTTAATTCAGGTCAACCAAGATGGCGGAAAGAAAGCAAAATGGCCGCTAATGGTATAGTAACAATGTAGCATAATAATAGATAATAACTTGTAATCATTAAAAATGTTTTCAACACATTTACATCTAAACTCTGTCCATTTTCTGTAATAACTATTCAGAAAGTTTATGGATAGATTTTAGGTTTAAAGGTGTTACAAATATTTTTTAAGGATGATTTGCCTTATTTTTTATAAAATATCACTGGCCGCCATTTTGCTTTTTCCTCCATTTTGATTGACCTAAATTCCAAGAAAATGTTTTGAAAAATACGTTCAAATTAATTGGCACAAAATATGGCCAAATATAAAGAGCAACTGTCACAAATAGAATTTTAAGGATGATTTTCCCTATGATTGTGATATATAGAAATTTTAACATCAGAGGCCATTTTGCTATATCCGCCATCTTGGTTGACTCAGATCCTAAATAAATGTCCAGAAAAACTTTTTGCATATTTACAACAGGAAATGGACACAGGTTAACTTTGCCTGTGTTCAAAAGTATTTTTAATGAATATTTTTACTATTATTATGTTATATTGGCATAATTATTGCATTGGCCGCTATTTGGTTTTTCCGCCATCTTGGTTAACCGAAACCCCACCAAAATAGTCTCAAAAATTAATTTTGGAATTTTTGTCATAAAATATGACCAAGTTTTAACATTCGATGCCTTAATAATATTTTTAGGAATATTTACTTATTATTATTTAATACAAAATATAATTTTTGCCGCCATTTTTGGGAGCCATTTTGAATGAGTGAAATCGAAAGTGTTTGCTGTTACTTCTTGATTTCGTGTTCAGGGGACCCATAAGGTTTCCAAAAAATATTGGGTCAAAGATTTGTTGGGGGGGGGGGTTGCCCGTGGGTGCCTCTGGCCCATGGCCTGCTCCTATTATGGAGCAAATTTCCACTACCAGTAGCTGAAAACCGCACATGAATCCGTTCGGTAGTTTTGGACAGTGGCGTAGCCACGGGGAGGGTTTTGGGGGTTGAAAACCCCCCCCCCCACCAAGACCCAACCTTGAAAAAAATAATTGCAAAAAACACATGATCACTATAAACTTTATTACATTTGAGGCACAAACATTGCACCATTTTGCATCTGGAGACCTAAAATAGCCGTTTTTCTCCCTCCCCTTAGACTTTTCCCACTTGTCGTACTCCAAAACCCTCCCCATGACACAATCCTGGCTACGCTACTGGTTTTGGAGTTATCTCCCTTTGATTAGTTATCAACGTACCAAATAAACAATGTTTAGCATCAACTCTCTGACATCACAGTTAAACTTTCGTCAATAATAGCTTATAATTTTCATTACATTTAGGTGACCAATTTTTCTTCCATTTTTGCAATTTTGACCAATCAGTCGTCTATGACTTACTCGTACACACTGTTTCGGTACGTTACGTACATATCAGCGTCCCGGCGTTTGCTTACTAAAATGGCGGATACTTCGCCCCATGACGTACTACGGTTTAAGAGGCAGAGTAACCGGTCTTGCGCCTACGGCGCTATAGTGTCTTTGATTCTGATGCTGGATTACTGAGAAAAAGAGACAGTAATGTCTAGGCTGTATCACTGAGGGCTCAAGATTGTACCCCTAGCGTATATTCTAACCCTTACCCAAAATTAGAAAATAGACAAACGAAGTGGCATAAAAAAATTTACCAGCCCGGTAAAGCCCTCCATTTCTTGCAAAGACATGTTTTCTTTTTGGTATTTTGCTACAATCATGCAAAAAGATTATAATAGCAAAGCCAAATATTTATTCTCAGATGACATTAAAAATGCGTCTTAAACACCCAAATGATGTAAAATGTAGATTGTATCAACCCCCTCTCCATCCAAACATACTAACATGAGCGTCACAGGCGGCATAATGCCAGACAAAGATCCAAGAGGGCAAGGGTGGAACTAACCGGACGCCAGGCGCCGTTTGTCGCTCATTTCTGCTAACTGACCTCGTCCGTAAACCCTCTGTGAAGAATGTAGCCAGGCGCCGCTATATTGTCGCTATATCGTCGAAAGCAGCGCCTGTAATCTGGTGCTGTTATCCGTCTAGGCTAATGTAAAACGCAAGGTAAATACTACAGGCGTACTGTCGTCTGGTTAACATTTAAAGTAGCCCATGTTCTCATGAAAAAACAGCGAACCAGGGTCGGGCACTTTGGGACTTACAGAAGCCAACCCCCGGGTCAGCCAACCTTTATTTCACACTCCACAGAGTAGGAGGCAGGGAAATACATTTCAATGGGGGCGAAAAAATTTTCAAGTGGAATTTTTACACTACCGTATATTGAATCATTGCTTGAGAAACTGATGATTCATCGTGAGATTGAGCAAATGCGCGTCTCTCATGCTAATGGCAGACCAACTGCACGGTCAAGTGGTTACAGAATCCGATTTGCAGCTGGAAGGTGAGGGGCTCGAACCCTGGCCGGGTCATACTGAAAACTTCAAAATTGAACCTATTGCTAATGTGCTAATTGTTTGGTGCTCAGCATAACCAATGGAGTATAAAGGAAAACAAGCCAGTGAGCTACAACTGGAAAAAAGGCCGTGGCCGGCTCGACTTAAAGCAATAGGCTAGAAACTGGGCAGTAAAACAACTCCCATTGCTACTGCATTTGAGATCTTCAGTAGAGGGGAAATAAAAAAAGGGGGTTGAAAATTTAATTTGTAATACAGCCTAGACCTGGAGAGCTTGGGCTACATTATAATGATAATGGATTTTCATCCAAATTCAATGGCGAACGAGGATTCAATTCCAAGAGGATCAGACAAGGAATTGGAGCGGGAATTAATGCTATCAAAACAGTAAATATTGAAATGCTTCCAATAAAGAAACTGTAAAAGTATGCTAGACAGTCAACAAGACAAATTAAACAAGCACAATGAGTATGATTATACAGAGGAAAAACGACTTTTATTCCCTTCATATTAAAAAAGTTACAGTCGTAAGTACAGATATTGAAAGTAGCTGTAGCTATTACACAAAATATTTCATTCAAAAAAGAAAGAACTTAGATGGGTTTTATATATGAAGATGAAAAAGTTTTTACACGCCACTTAAGTAGGGGCTGTGTGCAGTGTAGCATTTAAACAAACATTACACACTTTTAAATGCACAGGCGTAGGAATTTTTTTTTTTTTGTGACGGGGGGGGGCTGCACCTTGTTTCGGATCGCCGTCCGGGGAGGGGTCTAAGGGGAGGAGATTTCTTCTTCTTTTGGGAATCTTTTTGGTATTTGAGGGTCCTCAGATGCATTTTGGTGCAACATTTTGGACAAATGTTAAGGAAAATTATTGCAAATTTTAGATACTTTTATACAGGAGAGACAAATAAGGGGTTTTGGGCCTTGGAGATTTGGGGGGGAGGCAGAAGCTGCATACTTCAGCCCCCACACATTTTTGACTAAGGAGGAGGGCTTCAGCCCCGCTTCCTACGCCAATGTTTAAGTGTGGAAGGAATGATGCATAGTATATTTTGAAGCGCTCACAAAATATAACTACAGTATATCATATAAATAAAGCTGAGGCAGGAAATTGATACGACTGACAAATCTTTTTAGGGCTTCAAACGTCTCAAATTCTAGTCCAACATCCATGTTGTGTCACTGTTCTACTACCTTCATGTTGAACTAAGTAGTGTTGCTACAGTAGCTAGGCTAAAGAGCTGCATGCTGACAACATTAAAGGTCAAGAGCAGTCGCCCCAAACTTATTTTGAAGCAACAGCTAAATCTCACAATTTTCTTATTTCTCTTCAAAGTATCTTTCATAATATTTTAGGACTTTAGTATTTCATATTCAAGGTAAACCAATCAGTTACTTCTAGTAAATTTCACATTTGAGGAGTAAAAATATTGTCACATGACTCTAAAGAGCCAATCATGAAACAGGACAGTCTACTACACTACTTCAAGTTGGGGTGACTGCATTTCCCCTTTAATGCACGCGCCAAAATGTTCGTAATTACGTCACTGAGCTAGGGTTTCGCCGAGGGAAGCGCTGATTGGTTGACATCTGCGGCCGGATAAATTACACGGTCTGAGCTTGGGATCCGGCCAGCCGGATAAATAGCCACTACCTTGTCGGTCATGTTCGCCAGTCATTTCGCTAAACCAGTACGTAACGTTACACCTATTGCTAGAACATGGTCTGTTTATTACAGCCTACAGTATACAGTGAGTGCGATACACTCTTCACTATAAAGTATAACGTTCAGAGGGCAGTGGAGAGGAAGGCAGAGACATATCCTGTTCAGTTAAGTAAGATGACTTTCTCAGTGTATTTAAATGGGAGCAGGCTAATTGCAGAATACCCCGCATATGAAACTCTGTTTGGGAAAAGGTAACGTGACAGATTAAAGGCAAAATTGTTATTGGAAAATGACTCGCATAGATGTTTCTGACTAGATTCCCATACCACTCTACGAGGATATGCAGTCAAAAGACAATTTATTTTTGCGAGGCACTCAGCAAATGTTCAGTTTCCCTCACAGTCACAGGCTTACTGTGGTATATTTGGGAAGCTACAGGGAAACACCATGAAAAATTTGAGGCAGCATCCTATGTGTAGCCTATGAAGGTTAACTTTACTTTGAGAGGCTCAAAGATATACAGAATTATGGTTGTTTTATAGAGACTGCATAGGTATGCAGCCATAACTGAAATTCTGTCTCGTAGGGGCTACAGGGATGTGCAGTGACTGTGCAAGCAGCCAGTGAAAAAATAGCTGTATCTCATGGGGTATTCTGTAATTGTTTGTTTTTTAAATGTAAGATGAAATATACAATTTTTAACTGCTTAAGGACAGGCGGTGCTAAGCTAGTCTGAAAGAACATTGCCATCATAGCTAGTTGCTGAGCTTCCCAGGCCCTCTATACCTAGGCTTGTGCCTTGTGACATCCATGTAACATCTAATGCACAGCCCAGTCTGAGAGCTGTACTGCTAAATGTCTTGGAAGATGCAGATTTTATAGCTTCATTTTTCATTACTCCATTTTTATTTTTCAAGTTGTTGAAGTAAAGCTATCATTGGTCAAGGTGGTGCATGTAATATCTAGCCCTTGAACAGGACCCAGCATTACGTTCCCATACTATACACTCCATTTCTAGGGAGTGACTAGAAGGTTTATATGGTCATGTTGAGTGACTAGTAATATTTGAATTGCATGATAATGCAATGCTATTGTGTAGGCTGAGGATGGGCTACCTTCAGGCTATAATTTGCCTTAGGCAGACCCAGTAATTACAGTAACTCCCAGGCCTGGTAACTGTGGAAATGTGATTACTGTAAGTGTGTAAAACATTGCACTTTAAAGTGCACAAAGACTGGGCTTTCTGAAAGACCCACTTCTAATGCTGCATGTTTGTTATTGTCTTTCACTGAGACATAAAAGGCTGGTCAAAGTAAACATTGATCAGTGATGGCAAGTTTTCCTTGCAGGTTATACTGATGTATTACATGGATTCATAGGCATATGTGTAGGCTACCACTTGCAAAGTAAAGAGCAGATTATACAGACTAGCCTTTGACTGATAGTCTTTTTCCAGGCATCTATAAACAACTGAAGATAGTAGCATTGTCAGCAAAATTTTATGAAGCGGGGTTAAGCAGCTGCCATCTGACAGATACCAATTCAAATGGGTGTTCCTTTAACTTTGGCAGTTTCGAGAAATGTGGTAAATCAAGAGTCAGATAAATTTTAATCATAATTTTATGGACCCATTTGGTTTGGGAGGAGGGCACAGTTTCTTTTGCCCAAAATCTCTGCATTTTGGGAGTTTTGAAAACTTTCAGTGCACAGTGCCCCTCCCCTTCCCTCTCATTTGTCATATCCATATGATTGTAACAATGCTCTGCAGATTTTTTTTTTTTTTTTTTTTTTTTTTTTTTTTCTTTTTTTTTTTTTGATGTTGATATTCAGAACCAGTGTTCATAAAATGTCAAAAACAAGTCTTGGCTGCAAGTAGCTGTAGTTCCGAGATTGGCCTTTGACAATTTTTGTTAATTGCAGCTTCAGAAGCCGAAACACCTGATTGGAGTGAAATGCCTAGTGTAGCAAGTGAGCAACCACTTGAGTATGTAAGAAGGAGGGCTCAATCATGATCTATTTATATTTCATCCTTTTGTACCCATCCACTTTGAGATTTGAAGAGGGACCATTTGCCTTCAGATATTGGGGACCCTAGGGACTCAAAGATGCCATGATATAGTCATATACTTCTGTAGATGATGTGAAGATGAGATGCTTTCAATTGGTGAAATATGAAGCAGTGAAAAACAATGAAAACCCTCTCAAGACTGGTACTGTAGTATGTTTCGATGGTCATGGTGTACTCCTAGAATCCACCAACTACTGTGTAGAAATGGCACTCACAGGTACTCATATACTGTATCAATGAAAAAAACCTGCAGTTTGTACAGTATAGGAGAGTATCTTTCAGGAAAACTTGCTGGACTGGAAAGTTTGAGGCAACAGTCAAAAAGTGATTGTTATGTAATCCTTTTTTAAAATACACATGGTCATGAACATTACAGTTTGTTATGTATGTAAGTTATTAATTGTATGGGCAGTTCTTTTATGAGTAAAGGGTAGGTGGAGTTGAGGCTGGATATCTGTAGGAATACTGAATAAATCCAGACACTACTTAACCAATTTTATAGGCATGGTGATGGTGAAATGTAATAATCCTTGGTGACCTATCAATTCAGCTTGAAGCTCTGCTTGTTAAGGTTTATGTTTTAGGTAGGGTCAGCATGAGGATGGAACTAGGCAGCCTGTGAAGAAAGTAGAGTAGAATAAGACAGTTACTGATTGAGAGAATGTGTTTGGGAGGGAGGGGGGAGTAGCATATTCGGGTCATTCTGGTATTAGACCCTATACACTTAATTTACATATGGAAATGGAAGGTTACAACCAAGGTTCAATGGGATTGTCTGAAGGTTTTTAAAGCTTCATCATTTACTTTAAGAAGTATATAAAAGGGGCTGCTGAAAGGCTAGTAGATAAATGATGTAGAACAATGTTGTTAAGTGATTATTGGCTAAATTTGCATGTTCCTACCATCATTTGTGTAGTGCATCTCATATTCAACCTGATTATAAGAGATGTTGATATTTTCAAATTTCAGTGAACTAAAATTATTTGTTAACATCAGTTACAATTTGTTTTTATCCTGTAAGTATTGTAACTTCAGTTGCTATGGAAAATTATGCCAACCAACCATTCTCTGAATCCTCACCATTTTGGCAGATTTCTCCAAAAAGTCACAAAAATTGTTTTCTTTATTCCCTGAAATACCTATTCGCATAACTTGAAGCTTTCACTTTGTCTTTATTCTGTGCTTACACTTTCTTTGCTAGGTAAAGTTATCCTTAGCAACCAAGCAGTGTAATGTCATTGAGACATTGTCATTTGAGGTGTTTTCTCTTGATTTCTCTGGAAACTTGAAGGTGGAGAAATTTATCGTTCACGCCTACAATTGGGATTTTGCATCTTGTGTTCATTTCCCAGGGCTTAGGCTGCCATTGCTAGGGAAATTTTCCAAGGTTTCCAACCAAGGTGTATTTTTCATGATTATTTCAAAAAGTGTGGATAAATTGTTTTTATTTTAAAGGTGAATGATATTTCTTCTGCATTTTCATAATTGGAAGTTTGGATTTTGTATTTATTCTACTTTTTGACTTCTGTTGCTAGGGAAAATTTTTCCTAACAACCAAAATAGTGAATTTTTATGATAATTTCAAATATTGTGCATAAATTGTTTTCATGTTGTAAGGGAAATGACATTTCTTTTGTATTTTCATGATTGGAATTTTAGATTTTGTGTTTATTCTGCTTTTTGACTACTGTTGCTAGGGAAAATGTTCCTTAGCAACCAAAAAAGTCTATTTTTCATGCTAATTTCAAACATGTGAATGAATTGTTTTAGTTTTTGGAAGGGAAATGACATTTTTTGTGTATTTTCAGAGTTGGAAGTTTAGATTTTGTGTTTATTCTGCTTTCTGACTACTGTTGAGGGGGAAAATGTTCCTGAGCAACCCAAGATGTGTGTTTTTCATTATAAATCAATACATCAAAATATATGCAAATGAGACTTCTTTTGAAAAGAAAGTGGTATCTTTTCTGTTTTCCCATCGTTAGAAGTTTGGATTTTGTGTTTATTCTGCTCAAAAGCTACCGTTGCTAGGGAAAAATTTCCCTAGCAACCAAAATAGCATATTTCCCGTGATTACTCATAAATGTGCAACTTTGAAAAGTGGGAACATGTAAAATATGTCTTAGGACGTTGTTCCCAATGTATCTAGGTCATTTTTAAGTACTTCCCTAGGGGGGACTACGGAAGTCAAGAATTAGAGCACTTTTAGACCATTGGCCCACCGCCTAAGACTCGTCTCCCACCACAGTGTGTACAGTTGTGCTAGCAGAGTTGTTGTCATAAATGACAGAATGGCCATGGCAGACCGTTTGCCCCCTTTTTACTTCATCATCATCCAGTATAGTGCCAACTTCAAAAATGAAGACTTCCGCACTTGAGAGGCATACTGGCTATGTGGTCGCACCAGTCTACCTGAATTAGGTTTTTAAAAGCAATAAACGAGTGAGCCTTTATGACATCCTCAGGCAGGCAGTTCCAATCACGTACGGTACAGGGGAAAAAAGACATCGTATAAGTAGCCTGCGTAGCGCCTCTGTGGCTGCCGCCCCAAAAGTTTCTAGTAGAGCTGGGAATAAAGTACGCCTGGGAGTTTTCACGACGTGTGGGGAGTTTGTGGTTTTTAGAAGCAAGATACTTGGTTGGATCAATGGTGACTAGTTGGTTCTGAATCTTGTAAAACATCGACAACCTAGCTATCCTTTGTCAGCTTTCTACAAGGGTTTGGCAACGCAGGATCTGGAGCATAGAGCCAACACTTGAAGTATGATTGTAGCAGGGGAGAGCAAACCTTGAAGCACGTCTCTGAACCATCTCAATTTGGTTAATCAGGTTACTTAACCCAGACAGCCATGCTCATGCGGAACACATCTGGCCCAGGCATGGTAACACATGGCAACATCTGGGCCAGCTAGAGCCATAGGTTTGCCACATCTGCCCCAGAACTGGCTGCCACATCGGCTACAGCCAAGCATTTGTCGTATTTTGGCCAGATTTGTCTTGCTGGAACAGGGCCAGACCGCAACAGCCAGATATTTGCTACGAGTGGCCCAGACTTGTCATGCCAAGTTTTGTCAATATGTCGTCTGCCAAAGGATTGCACAAAATATTTTACTTTTACAGTTCCAGTTAGAGTAGTAATGTAAGAACTAATACTGTTAAATTACAATTTTGCATTTCTGTTGATTTTTTTTTAAGTTAAATTTGGTGATCCGAATTTAAAAGCAAATAAAAAAGATCGAGTTGAGGACATGCATGAAATTATGTAATTGTTGACGTCTTTTGGCGGGATAATCACACACTTATAGATCGATATCGCGTGCGTACACTCGATCGACTCGTAGCTTGCTGTACTTAATTTCTTCCGCCGCCTGAGCAGGATAGCTACGCACAACCGTTCGAGGTGATTGTGGTGGTTTATTTGTATTAAGTAACCGACAGAGGTGACCTATTTTATTTTAGTATTTTGCATGACACCAAAATTGCAATAGTTCTATGTAGATTCGTTTTTTTTTTCTTTCGTACGATGTAGTAATTAGTTAAAGAATTCGTCAGAACTTATGGGCCTTACGTTACTACAGAAACGTTAGGCCTAGCGTTAGGCTATGGCTAACGTTAGGCCTAACGTTACTACAGTAGTTAACTTACCTTAACGTTACTTAGCCTAGGCCTAGCCTAACCTGGGCCTGCTCTACACTACTGTAGTTAGCTTTAAAACTGTGATTTCCCTGTTTAGTCTGGCGAATATTGTTATAAACAAATGTTACCGAGTGTATAACACATGTAACATAACTTATGCATACTTGTAATAACCTAGCCTAGGCCTAGCCTGGCTTAAAGATACTTCCAGATTGTTGTCCATTTATTTTGTAATGGGGGGGGGGGGGCTATGCCTCAGGCTAAATAAGTTTGGCTAACGTTACAGCAGGCCTAAGCCCTAGGCTAGGCTAATGGTTAAAGTTACTGGCACTAGGCCTAGTACACATCTATTTCTAGCTCTTAGATCACAATACCATTTTATTCATGGGGGCTGGTATAAAATATGTTGGTTTGTTTACATCATGGACAGAGAGATTTGCCATAAAGTTCATACAGTAAATATTTTTAGCCATTTTCTGACAGTAAGACAGTATAATAGCATGCATGTATGTACGCTGTATGCAGGGTGAAACCTTTTCCATTAGAGGGGACCTGATGATGTGAGCAGCACCTGCAACATATGCACTTTTGAAATGGGGTTTCAACCAACCTCCTCCTTAAAAAAATCACACATAAAAAACAAATTTGATGCGTTTGAAGTGCCCCCATAAGATTAGCAGTATCAAATAGGGACACCCCCCCCCCCAAAAAAAAAACCCGAAAAAGGTGAAAAGGGTATGCATGTTCTTACTGACTGCGTGCAAAATGAGATTTTAAAATGGTAGTGACAGAAAATACGGCAGTTGCAGGAAATAGCCATTAAGTTTTTAATTTTGCAGCCAATTTATCTGCAGGTGTGAAACATACAGGTATTACTTAGTAGTTCTCAAATTGTGACACTGTCTCGGAAATGGCACTGTACTGTACCATTGATTCCTAAAGGCATCTTGGCAACATTCCGTAAATTTCTCTGTTCATAAAAAATATTCAAATTGAGTAAAATACTGTTCCTAAGGCAATTAAGAGGAAGTTATGAAATGTATTGATCTGAACTAGGAAGTGAAGAAGCTGGTGAGGTTGAAAGATTGGAGGTCTTTTAGGTATTGCTCTGTGGTAAAAAAATTTGTAATAGTTTATAAAAGATTTTTGCAATAGTTTGTAAGAAAATTTGTAATAGTTTGTAAAAAAAATTTTCACCTGGTTTGGGGGAATTACGTCAGAATACTAAGTAAACTGATCAGTAGAGGACTATAAAGAAAATTACCATAAAATATAACCAAGGATGATGTTGTGGAATATTAGCAAGCCCATATAGCTTTATTGATCAAGTGGAGGGTGAATGAACTGACCTGCTATGTTATCAACTTAAGCCTGCATGGCAAACAGTCAGTGACTGCACAGTACAGTAGGTGTAGACCCCACATTTAAATGTGTAGCTATTACTTTTTAGTGCATTAATTTGCACAACAGGAGCAGGTCGGCCACCCAAAGGCCTGTCAAACAGCAAAGCTGAGCCACTGAATAATGATTGAAGTATGAAGAATGTATCACAAAACATTGTTTGAACAAGTGGCCCAAATACCAAATTAGATGTCATTCATCCACAAGTAATATAATTAACATACAAACTCTATCTGGAAGAAAAAATTGTATGAGTTTTGTATGATGTTATATTGATATTTTTGCCCTATGTTTGGGAAGATTAGATTTGCTCCTGCAATACTATACTTATTAAACTATGTATGGTTCTTATGGTTATGAATTTATTACATGTGCTCTGAATGCAAAGTAATGTATTTGTAAATTGCATCAATATATTGTCAAATAGATCCAGTAGTGTTGAAATTTTATCAAACAAGTGAATTTTTATAATAGTGGTATGAAGTAGAAATGCAGATAGGACGTGTGTACTGTTAAGTTTTGAAGCTATGCAGTATTTGTCAATTGTCTTACAATGTTTAAAGTTAAATTACTTTACATTTATATGCACAAGTGCATTTAAATTTTTACTCCTAATTTGAGCACATGCTCAGGTCTTTAACCATTTGTATATACCAATATATTTTTAACAATATGTACTGTGTACCAATATGTTGTTATTTAACTGAACAACTTAAAACTACGATACAGTAATCCCTTGTGAAAAATTGATACCTCATGTTGTGCATGAGATAATTCTACATAGTTGATGGGGTTAAGAAGAAACATGATAATGTGAGTTTACTTCACCTACAGTACTAAACAATTGCTTAGGGTCTTAAGGGCATGATGAAAACAGCATTGGAAAAGCTTTTTGTGTACATTCAGGCTAAAAAGCTCTCCCATTATTTGAATTTACATGTCATAGCCACTTAAATGCTGTTATAATTCTCACAACTGTGACAGCTTTACGAGGTTAAAGCAATCATGTATTCACAAGTGACCTGGTTTTTAGGGAATTCACCATAGATTGTTTCCCTTATTGCAAGTATTTATCACAATGATGTATTCAAGCATGATAAGTTTTTCCTACTTGCCATTTGTCAGTGTCATTGCCTTTTTTGTTAGTTATAATGAAAACCAGAATTTTAAATGCCTTTTATCACATATTCTCCCTGTTCAACTTTAATCTGGAGGTTTGTAGTTTGTGACCATATAGTTATTTATAACTATTTGTACGACATTGCTTTTTCTTGTGTCACCTTTGGCAACCTGAGCAAGAACTTTAATTGCCTTGCATCACATCCGGCCAAAGCTTGCACTACAGATTAAAAAACATTCATTTTGTATTTTGTAAAGTTCTTGTAAGATTTTCTATCTATCTAAATAAAGTAAGTTTACCAGATTTGAAAACTTGGTTTATTTTTGTCTTTAATCTTGTGCAATATGACTTCAAAAGCAATATGCTTTTACAAGAATGAATATCAATTAAATATGGAATGCTAAGGCGTGGCAATGATGTATCACAGATTTTACTCAGCAGGCATACATCAGACATGGTGAGGATGCAGCTAATTGCCAAATGTGGGCCATTAGTTTGGCCATACTTTGACGTGAGGGACATCGCTGTGATGGAGATTCTCAAAGTGTTGTCGGGGCTTCAAGGGCAGACTTTGTACAGCAGCGTTTAAACTTGCAGCCTGTCATATGTGCCACAGGGTTGTCTTACAATGACCATATGTGGGCCACATCTTTTAAATGTGGTGAACATCTGGCATGTCATCCACTAACCACAACCCACATCTGGCCCTAGTGTGCCACAACTGGTGAGAAAGTGGCATGTCAAATGTGTGCCAGTAGATTTGCCATAACTTGCCGTAGATGGATAAGACGTGTACCATATGGGTGCCATGTAATGTCCATATGGGCACCACATCTGTTAAATGTGGCAAACATCTGGCATGCCATAACATGCCATTGGTTAACCACATGTGGCCCACATCAGAAAGTATGTTCAATTCACCATATGGGCCAGATCTGGCAACCCACATGCCACATCTGGCCCAAGTTTGCCAAATCAGGCGAGGATGTGGCTTGCCAAATATGGGCCATTAGTTTTGCCGTAACTTGCCACGTACGTGCCAGACATGCGCCACATACGTGTGGCCGGATCCCAGACGGTACTGCTGTATTCAAGGATAGGTCTTACCAGAGACTTATACGCTTGCAGTTTCACATTAGAATTACGAAGGATTTAGGGCATTTGTAGCGTGCATAGTGACGCAGTTGATATGCTTGTCCCAGCGAAGTTCATGAGTGATGTTGACCTCAAGGTACTTTAAATGTTGAACATGTTTGAGCTCTTTCTCATGTAGATAGAAAGTGAACTTCTTGGGGTTGCGTTTGCGAGTGATAGTAATGACTTCGCATTTGTCGGGGTGAAACCCTATCATCCATCTTTTCTCCCAGTCTTGTAGGGTGACAAGGTCTTGTTGCATTAATTTTGGCATCATCATCATAGGAGTAGGAAGCGGGGGGCTGGGGGGCCACCCAGTCAAAAATGTAGGGGTTGAAGCAGGGGCGTCAATCCGTATTCAAATGTGGGGGGGGGACGGGGGACATACATGACTTTGCACAAAGAATCCCTTTGTTTTTGAAAAAGGGGTATCTTCCTCAGGGGTGGATCCAGGATTTCCGAAAGGGGGGCGAAGTTGTTCGACCTGTGATTGATGGCACTATACCATCTAAGCGGAGCGCCACCATCGGTTGGCGCTGAGCGTTCAAGAAAATTTTTGACAAATTAGACCTCCCAGATCGCCGAAAATAGCACTTTCCATGTCTTATTTTTGCATTTTCTGCTTAATATAATTTCATGTCTCAACTCTCAACACATTAATTTTTCCACAAGTTATTAACAGAAGACAGTTATCATAGGTACAGTGCCTTACTACAGTGCATCCTGTTCAAGGTGTCTAATCAGATCTTTAATAGTCATGTACTAACTTGGTTAATATTGAGAGACTTCCTTGAGAAATTTGTGACGCGTATCTTAGTTCGACTTGATGCCAGGACCCAGGTACCTTGCATTGACATGTGGGCGTAAATGTACGTTTTATCACGTGCATGTTCCCCTCTGCCTAATTTCTTGTTTTGCGTGGACTCAGCGAGAAAGTGACTTACAGCAGTGTCGTTGTAGGCTTGACTTGGTGCCGGTGGGGCAATTACCGATCTATACTACTGTTGAATCTGACAGAAAGGATTACGAAAGATCTCACCTTCTTAGCCGGGCTTCTCAGCATAAGAACAGCTTACTGGTCGAAACTTGGTAAGTTCAGTAGTTAGTTCGCATAGCTCCCAAGTTCCGAGAAGCTAGATGCGGGTCCACCTCTGACCTGTCCGTTGGTGGACCGCCGGCCTGGGGGAGGGGTATAAGGGGGAACCCCTCCCCTTTTGGAAAATTTTTGAATTTTATAGGTGTCTACACGCAAAATGGTAGCACTTTTTTGGCAAATCAGTCAACGTAATTTCATTAATTTGCCGCCAAAAATATCTGCACTGATACCCAAAAGCTCGCAAAATTTAAACCTCTCCAAATGATAGCGATCATTGGTTGTTTATTGTTACCCTTAATTTCTGATGCAGCACAGTTCAGGAATCACGTAGCACGTAGTACGTTTGGCGTAAACGACACCGTGCTGCTGCTAAGTGATATATCAAGGGAAGCGGGCCCGTGTTAAATTCACACCGAAACATCACACACTTTCCATAGTGGGAATTTTTCTTGAATTAGTTTCTTTCACAAAAATGTGTAGCCTACATATCTTACAGGAATTACCACAGGATGAGTGTAAGTTGGATGAAATGTTTATGCGGCCCTGGTAGTACAAAGGTAATTACGTATTTTTGCATAGGACTCAGTGATTTATCCTATAGGCCATTTCCTCCTCCCCCTTATGATGACTGACGCCCTATTCTAATAAGAATTGTCATTTCAAAGTTAACATGACCATCATAGATGATCTGCCAGGTGAAATACACGGAGTCCACGGAATTACTTCAAGATGTTATTTTCACCATGTCCTAAAATAGCTGAAACCACGCTTCCGTCGCAGCGTGGATCATTGTCGGAGATCATGGACCGACCAGGCCCGTTGCTAAGGTGATATGTTTAGGGGTATGAAGGTCCCAAATTCCGACTGGCTGGATGTCTTTTCCAACTGAGTGGAGGCGTGTAAATTTGTACTTTGTTTATGCGCTCTGCGTTTTGTATACAGCAGTGGGAATCCTTCCTTTGTCACTGCATAACTGTGTCGTTTGGGGGGAGGGGTCTTTGAGAAATTTTTGTTAATCTAAGGCTCTTTAGGTGCAAAACGGTGCTATCTTTGGGATATTTTTGGAGCTGATCGTATATAGCTGGAAACTGTCCATAATTAAGTGAATTCTAATTTTTCCGACTGGCTGGATGTTTTTACTAACTATAGTGGCGGCGCGTAAATTTCACCTTTATTGTGCACCCTGCGTTTGTATACAGCAGTGGGAATCCTTCCTTTGTCACTATATAAAGGTGTCATCTTGGGGGAGAGGTCTAAGGGAAGGAGGCGTCCCCCTCCCCTTTGAGAAAGTTTTGTTAATTTAAGGTTGCCTAGATGCAAAATGGTGCTATCTTTGGGATATTTTTGGAGCTGATCGTAGTATAGCAAAGGTGTGAAGGACTAGCAAAGGCGTTTTCAGAATGCTTTTTAGTCGTAAGTGTATTAACAATCATGCATATATACCGATAATGGCTTCGGCGAAGCGCTCGGTAAAAATTTTTGAAAAATGCTTAAAGGCAACAACGTACTTTCAACCTTCCACATCATGTTACAAATTAGACTGAATGCAGTGACGTACCCAGGATTTCTCTCAAGGGGGGGGGGCATGAGGGGTGTCCCCCTCCCCTTTGAAATTTTTTGAAAAGTTAGGTGTCCTTACATGCAATCTGGTGCCACATATGTTACCTTTTGAAGTAAAGTTTGTGTTAAAAAATTTACGTTTTTTTAGGAACTAAAAAATAGGCATCAGTGAGGGGGACCATAGCCCAATGGGGTGTCCCCCTCCCCTTTGAAAATTTTTGAAAAATTAGGTGTCCTTACATGCCATCTGGTGCCACATATGTTACCTTTTGAAGTAAAGTTTGTGTTAAAAAAATTTACGTTATTTTAGGAACTAAAAAATAGGCATCAGCGAGGGGACCATGGCGCAATGGGGTGTCCTCCTCCCCTTTGAAAATTTTGTCATTAAATAAGATTTCCCTGACGAAATCTGCATTCAGAATCTGCATCGAGACACTTAACAATTGCCCAACAAACCCACATGCCACATAAAAAGCCAGTCAAATAGAGCCACGACACTACTCTTTTACGCAAATGTGGGGGGGGGGGGGGGGTTTTGATATTTTGTCCCCCACCCATCGAAATGTGGGGGGATTTGTCCCCCCGTCCCCCCCCCAGGATTGACGTCCATGGGTTGAAGTATGCTTCCGTCCCCCAAGATCCAAGGGCAAGAACCCCTTATTTGTCTCTTCTGTAAGAAATGTCAAAAATTTGCAGTAATTTTCCTTAAAGTTTGTCCAAAATGTTGGCCCAAATTGCATCTGAGGACCCCCAAATACCCCAAAATTTTCCAAAGGGGAGGGGGACACCCCTCCCCTTAGACCCCTCCACCAAGACGGCGATCCGAAACAAGGTTCACCCCCCCCCCCCCCCACCCCCCGTGTCGAAAAGCTTCCGACGCCTATGTTTTTCATTGCCATATAGATCATAGTGTCATCAGGAAAAAGAAGAGCGGTGGAATGAAGATTCTGCGCAATGTCATTAATATAGAAGAGAAACAGGCAGGGTCCAAGGACAAAGCCCTGTGGTACGCCAGATGATTCACATATGCTGGATGAAGACACACCATCTAAAACTACCGATTAGGTTCTGTTGGTCAGAAAGCTCTTAATCCAGATATTTGTACTTTCGGTTATTCCATACCATTTTAACTTCTCAATCAACCTAGTGTGCCCAACTTTATCCAAAGCCTTTGAGAAGTCAAGCAGCAGACGTCAGTTTGAAGCCCATTTTGCATGTTAATTGAAACATCTTGGATAAATTCAAGTAGCTGGCTTTCACATGATCTTTCATTGCGGAAACCGTGTTGGAGAGCATAAACGATGTTGTTATCAGTAGCGAAAGACATGATACTGCTGCAGATAATATGCTCCGTAAGTTTAGATGTGATACAGGTCAAGCTAATTGGTTGATAGTTAGCTGGGTCATACCTTTATCCTTTTTGTGAATGGGAGTGGCGTTAGCACTCCCCTCCAGTCAGTTGGAACATACCCTTCAGCTAAAGATTTCCGAAATAATATTGTAGGTGGATTAGCGATCACATCGGCCAGTTTTTTCAGGTATTTAGGCCAATATTG
>JAIZAY010001099.1:0-21494 GCA_029531755.1 Holothuria leucospilota | reverse complement strand
ATAAAGAGGAGGAAACCAGGTTTAAGGGTTTTCCACAGCTGATAATGAAAGCGTAAGTCATTACAGAAATCTTCGTCAGTGTTCAGGGAGACGTTGTGTTTCCAGTACCCTTTTCTAATGGAATCACCGATAATAGGCTCAAAGTCAACAAAAACTGGGTTATGATCTGAATAGGGAAGCCGAACAGTTTCTGAACGAAGCACCATCATACCCCTAGAGTTGTGTTGTGTTGCCTTCGGGTGTGGCGTTGCCTTCGGGCGTGGTGTTGCCTTCGGGCGTGGTGTTGCCTTTGGGGCGTGGTGTTGCCTTTGGGCGTGGTGTTGCCTTCGTGGTTATGTTAATTTTTGTGTTTGTGTACTATCGGGCGTGAGTGTTTGGACCGTGTGGTGTGTGGTTTGCCTTCGGGAGTGGTGTTTTCCTTTGGGCGTGTGGGCCGAATTTGTTTTGGGTGGTGTGTGGGTCCTGTAGGGGCAGTTGTTTTGTGGGGTTGGCTGCAGTGGCAGTTACTGGAGTTCAGTAGTAACAAAGTAACTCTTTTGTTCCCTGTTGCACGGTATGTATTGTTTGTTAAGCATTTGTGTTTGTGGCGCCGTCATGGTTTTGTTTGGGGTTGGAATTCTCTCTTTAGTTGCCAGTGCCTCGTTTCTCTGCGTACTTTACAAAGCTCATACCCCTAGAGGACATATATTCCTACTGTCCTAACCTGGAACTTGAATTAGATCGAGAACCAACGTATGACCAGGGTTTACAAATGGTTAATTATCCTATAACCCGTCCGATAAATTAAAGGAGTAAATTAATTCCCTTAATGAATTCCTCACTTCTTATTCCGAATCGCTAGTACCACCAACCCTATTCCTATCTGTAATGGAAAGAGACGCAATTTTTTTTTCTATTTTAAAATCCTCCTGGCCAGAATGACTGGTGACGTTCCCCTGATGAACCTGTGAATAGCTTCCGGCGAGGACCTTGAACTACACGTACTTAACAGTTCAGAAGTCGAATGCCATACCAACCAAGCCACGACAATTCTGACAAGCCAGCTCACATATAATTAATAATAAGTAGTCATAAAGTGTTTAAGTCGTGTGAATATACAAGTAGAAGGTAGCCGGTATGTAAGGGGGGGGGTTTGGGAGCTGGAGCGAGCACCCCTTTTCACCTGCATCCTCAAATATTTGATACCCGTACTTTTGAATTGCCTGAAACACGCGCACCAAAATTTGTTTCAATTAATGCTTGAATGTTTACGCTATTGATGTTCAATTTATAGCATGGCCTGTAATTAATGTTTCACAGTAGCCTGCCCTATAAATGACATCAATGGGGGTGGGGGAGGGGCGGGGTAAAGCTCAGGAAGCCGTGGTATTGCCGGTCGCAAAGTCATTTCCAATTTCTTCGGTAAACATGTAGTCGGGATAGGCCTAGTAGGTACGATAAAATGTGTAATCCCGACGCTGGCCGGGGGTAGCGCCACAAATCTTCCAACTCGAACACATTTTCAGCGCCCTTTGGGCGCTGTAGAGTTCGACCTTTACTTACTTGTGACTTTAACATGCTACAACTTTTCAAAGGCCTTCAAACGGACCAAAATCAAGTATACGCGAATCAATGGAAGAATGATTGCTGGTACACGTACGCGCTTTCTGAAGTTTAAATAAATGCTAAGACTTCTTTGCAAAATCCTTACCGTAATGATATGGTAATTTAAATATCTACCGACGGCCAGCTTGTCGGCTGTTCTGTGATTGGTATCTTTAACCTGAAGGAGCATTTTGCATTCAAGTGCGGCTGCGTATATCAACTTGAATGGGAGGGAGGTGGAGAGCGATGGGGCCCAGCAAGCAAGCCCTATTGGGGCCCAATAGGGTTTTACTTCGGAAGCTTGGGCTTAATTGGGCTTGGGCTGAGGTCGGTGTTTACCTCGGGCCCCAACTGGGACCCAACTGGGCTCATGAGAGAGATGCTGTTAACTCATTTGGGCCAAGATGGGACCCAGTTGGGATTAATTGGGCTAAGTTAGCCCAATTGGGGCCAGATGAAATCCGTGTGACAAAACAGAATGGGCCCCAATCGGTAGCCCAATTTGGCCCCAATTAGGACCCAATATAGTGTGCTGTTGTGGACATTATTACTCTAACTGGAACTGTAAAAGTAAACTATTTTGTGCAATCCTTTGGCAGACGACATATTGACAAAACTTGGCATGACAAGTCTGGGCCACTTGTGGCAAATATCTGGCTGTTGCGGTCTGGCCCTGTTCCAGTAAGACAAATCTGGCCCAAATACGACAAACGTTTGGCTGTAGCCGATGTGGCAGCCAGTTCTGGGGCAGATGTGGCAAACCTATGGCTCTAGCTGGCCCAGATGTTGCCATGTGTTACCATGCCTGGGCCAGATGTGTTCCGCATGAGCATGGCTGTCTGGGAAATCCAAACAATTGTCCTCGCGAGTGGGAAACAGAACATGCTGGGTAAAGAAACCATCAGACACTGCCTCAAGAAAATCCCTCCCATGTGACCCACTAGTACATGAATGCCAATCAATATCAGGAAAGTTGAAATCCCCAAACACAACTGCCCTTTTCGAAGAGACTATCCTAAAACTTTCTAACAAACTCTGATTATTATCAGCACAAGAATTTGGTGAACGATAAATAATGCCAACAACTAAAGGAGTGCAAGACTCATTGCCAAAACTAACACAATTTATGCTATCCTTAACATACAGAAAAACCCCTCCACCCCTACCACAGACAGTATCAGCCCTATCCTGCCTGAAAATTTTGTACCCAGGAATCTGAATTTCACTAGAGTTGCTGATATCACTATGGAGCCAAGTTTCAGTAACCCCAACTATGTCTGGATTGTCTATGGAAATATGGAGCAAGGAACTCACTGAACTTATTGAAAAGGCTGCGAACATTGACAAACATGACATTGACAACATTGAACATTGACAAATTTGTGTTTGTAATGGTGATATCATTATTGGAATATATTTTGATAACACATTCTAATGGGCTTTCATAATGTTTGGGTGACCGAGTCAAGGTTTTACAGCTCTCAAACCCTGACGATAAATGGTATTGTCCTAATTGTTCATCTCCCTGTGGTATTTGCGCACAAATGGTTCTGGGTACTGACCCAGCCATTGAATGCGACTCCTGCAAAAACTGGATACATAATAGGTGCTCTCAGGTTGACGACATTCATTATCATCATATCCAGGCCACAAATTGCGTTTGGATATGTCCAGCCTGTAACCAAAGTAATCTTGCTACCACTTTTATAGCACCGTTTTCCCAAAATAGAAATCCCAATGTAGGCTTAAGTAATAGTTTTGAAGTTCTTGATTCGGATCATAATGAGGATCAAAATGTTTCCGTTACTCTAGCTGAGACACCTTCAAATTCGAAGCATATCCCTGGTAATAAAACTGCTCATAAGAAGGAGATTTCCTTAGTTTCAATAAATATTAATGGTATTCGGGGTAAACCCTTACTCAAAATCCATATCTGGCTTTATATCTGGAAATATCTGGTTGATTAAAGACTTTATATGGCCATATAAAGCCATATATAACTTGATTAAAACACAACCCAGATATGCATATAAAGTTTGATATGGCCATATAAAGCCAGATATAACTTGATATAATCGTGATCCAGATATGTATATAAAGTTTGATATGGCCATATAAAGCCAGATATAACTTGATAAAACTGTGATCCAGATATGTATATAAAGTTTGATATGGCCATATAAAGCCAGATATAACTTGATAAAATGGTGATCCAGATATGTATATAAAGTTTGATATGGCCATATAAAGCCAGATATAACTTGATTAAAACATAACCCAGATATGCATATTAAGTTTGATATGGCCATATAAAGCCAGATATAACTTGATATAACAGTGATCTAGATATGCATATTAAGTTTGATATGGCCATATAAAGCCAGATATAACTTGATATAACTGTGATCCAGATATGTATATAAAGTTTGATATGGCCATATAAAGCCAGATATAACTTGATTAAAACATAACCCAGATATGCATATTAAGTTTGATATGGCCATATAAAGCCAGATATAACTTGATATAATCGTGATCCTGATATGTATATAAAGTTTGATATGGCCATATAAAGCCAGATATAACTTGATTAAAACATATCCCAGATATGCATATTAAGTTTGATATGGCCATATAAAGCCAGATATAACTTGATATAACAGTGATCTAGATATGCATATTAAGTTTGATATGGCCATATAAAGCCAGATATAACTTGATATAACAGTGATCCAGATATGTATATAAAGTTTGATATGGCCATATAAAGCCAGATATAACTTGATAAATAGTGATCCAGATATGTATATAAAGTTTGATATGGCCATATAAAGCCAGATATAACTTGATTAAAACATAACCCAGATACGCATATTAAGTTTGATATGGCCATATAAAGCCAGATATAACTTGATATAATCGTGATCCTGATATGTATATAAAGTTTGATTTGGCCATATAAAGCCAGATATAACTTGATAAAACTGTGATCCAGATATGTATATAAAGTTTGATATGGCCATATAAAGCCAGATATAACTTGATTAAAACATAACCCAGATATGCATATTAAGTTTGATATGGCCATATAAAGCCAGATATAACTTGATATAATCGTGATCCTGATATGTATATAAAGTTTGATATGGCCATATAAAGCCAGATATAACTTGATAAAACTGTGATCCAGATATATATATATTAAGATTGATATGGCCATATAAAGCCAGATATAACTTGATATAATCATGATCCAGATATGTATATAAAGTTTGATATGGCCATATAAAGCCAGATATAACTTGATATAATCGTGATCCAGATATGTATATAAAGTTTGATATGGCCATATAAAGCCAGATATAACTTGATTAAAACATAACCCAGATATGCATATTAAGTTTGATATGGCCATATAAAGCCAGATATAACTTGATATAACAGTGATCCAGATATGCATATTAAGTTTGATATGGCCATATAAAGCCAGATATAACTTGATATAACAGTGATCCAGATATGTATATAAAGTTTGATATGGCCATATAAAGCCAGATATAACTTGATAAATAGTGATCCAGATATGTATATAAAGTTTGATATGGCCATATAAAGCCAGATATAACTTGATTAAAACATAACCCAGATACGCATATTAAGTTTGATATGGCCATATAAAGCCAGATATAACTTGATATAATCGTGATCCTGATATGTATATAAAGTTTGATTTGGCCATATAAAGCCAGATATAACTTGATATGCTAGATATGCAAATGAGCATTTTGTTAGTTTGTTTTATTATTTATTTGATTTGATTCTTGGATTATGCTTGTTACAAACTAAGACATGTTTTGGATACAGCATCACCTTCCCAGACATTGCAGTTATTTAGTGGCTACACTTTTGTTAATACCGCAGTGTACTAAGTGAACGTAGGCAAATGATTTGCATATTTGGGCGGAGCTTGTATCTAAACCTACATTTTCCATGATTTAGGACGTTGAAAGTAAAATATGCACCACGCAGTAAACAAAATTTAGAGTCAAATACGTAATTAAGTTTAAAATAAGAAGCCCACATCACTGTGATTACATAAAATAGGAAATTTCAAGGCATTCTTCTGTTCACTGTTATGAAATAAGTTGAATTTATGTACTTAAGTCAATTTAACCTAATACTTACATTAAATTCTAATTCATGGAGCACTTAAACATTGTTTTCTGGTGTTCAAAGTCTCCATGAGGAGTGTGGACTATAAGTCCTAACTATGATTCATAACTAGAGCAGATCTGTGCCATATAAAGGCTTGATCCAGATAGAACTTTATCTGGCCATATATGGTTTTTATCCAATCTGATATAAATTCCATATCTGGTGCAGATATGAGGCAGATATAAATTTCTATATATGGGCCAGATATGGGCCATATAAAGAGTGAGCCATATAAAGTTTTATATGGGTCATATATGGCACAGATATGGGCCAGATATAAATCTCTTTATATGTGGCATATATGGATTTTCCATATATGGGCCAGAAATGGAGTAGCCATATATGGGGCATATCTGGGCCATATAAAAGTGAAACTTTACCTGGGCCATATATGGCCATATATGGCCTTTATACTATATCAAGTTATATCTGCCCAATTCTTGTACAAGCCAGATATGAATTCCATATCTGGTGCAGATATGGGCCAGATATAAATTTCCATATATGGGCCAGATATGGGCCATATAAAGAGTGAGCCATATAAAGTTTTATATGGGTCATATATGGCACAGATATGGGCCAGATATAAATCTCTTTATATGTGGCATATATGGATTTTCCATATATGGGCCAGAAATGGAGTAGCCATATATGGGGCATATCTGGGCCATATAAAAGTGAAACTTTACCTGGGCCATATATGGCCATATATGGCCTTTATACTATATCAAGTTATATCTGCCCAATTCTTGTACAAGCCAGATATGAATTCCATATCTGGCCCAGATATGGGCCAGATATAAAATCCCATATCTGGGCCATATATGGATTTTGAGTAAGGGAAAAACTTGATCTTCAAGCCTTTCTTAGTGTAACTGAACCTGATGTTGTGGCTCTCCAGGAAACTAAAGTTGATGACTCTATGACAACGAGTGAGTTGTTCCCTTCCTGCCTAGACTATACCATTTTCAGAAATGATCGTACACTTGGGGTGGTGGCACTATGCTCCTGGTTAAAAATAACCTGACCCCTTCAAGGGTCAGCAATCTCACTGATGGTTCTGAGTCAATCTGGGCCAAGTTCTCTATTAATGGAACTATGCATTATGTCGCCTCCTGGTATAGGGATCCTGACGCTCCATCTGAGCACACATCTTTACTTCGGGAGCAACTAAGCAAAATTATGGCAAATCACAAAACTAGAAAGCAACCTTGCTTTCATATTTTGGGGGATTTCAATTTCAGCAAAATTGATTGGCTTACTAGGCTCAATAAGGACAGTGGGTTGTGTCTGACTTATAGTTCCGGTAAGCTGCTTCTAGATATCTTAAATGATTTTGCGGCTGATTAACTAGTAAACTTCGCTACTAGGGGTGATAACACTCTTGATTTATTAATTACCAACTCGCCTAGTCAGTACATTGAAGTTTCTCCCTTGGACCCTTTTAGCGACCATGAGGCTTTATTTTGTAGACTGAAGTGTCTCTTACCAAACATCAGACAACCCCGTAGGCTTATCTGGCAGTTTTCCAAGGGTGATTATAGTACCATGAGGAGGGATACCCGGACTTTCGCCTTAGGTTACTTTAACGGGGGTCAAAATAATCGCTCAATGGATGAAAACTGGCAATTAATAAAGTCCTTCCTCGAAAGAACTGTTAAAAAAATGTTCCTACCAAATTAACTAGAACTAGGACATCCCTCCCCTGGGTTAATGACGGCATACGTAAGCTGATCAGAAGGCGGGACAAGTTGCATGCTATTTTTAAAAAAAACTCGTAAGAACAATATCCATGACAAATGGGCTGAATTGCGTAAGAAAGTTAAAAGAGAAGTTTATATCTCCCATACGAATTACATCAATGGTATGATTGGAGATATAAAAAATGACACTAAGCCCTTTTGGAAGTACATTAATGGTCAAAAAAGGATAAACATAGTATCCCCCCTCTCCAGACGAATGGCAAACTAGCCATCACTGATCTGGACAAGGCCCTTGCCTTCAATTCCCAGTTTACTAGTGTCTTCACTAAGACTGTGTTCAGTATAATCCCATTTCGTAGACCTTCTGGTACCAGAATGGCCGATATTTCTATCTCCACACATGGGGTTGAAAAACTGTTAAAAGGTCTCAATAAAAATAAGGCTGTTGGACCTGACAATATCCATCCTTGGGTCCTAAGAGAAATTGCATCTGACTTTGCCCCTATGTTGAGTCACCTTTATCAACAATCCCTCTCAAGCGGGAGAATACCCGTTGACTGGAAAAGAGCAAATGTTTGCCCTATTTATAAAAAAAATGACAGCTCTCTCCCAAGTAATTATCGGCCGGTCTCGCTTACCTGTATTTGTTGTAAATTATTAGAACACATTATAAGCTCAAATCTAACGGACTTCTTTGAGTCAAAGAATATCCTTTCATCAAAGCACCATGCCTTTAGAAGATCACACAGCTGTGATACTCAACTGGTGTCAGTCATTGAAGACTGGGCTTCATCCCTGGATAAGAACAAACAAACGGATGTTTTCATTCTGGATTTTGAAAAGGCTTTTGACACTGTGCCTCATGAGCTACTTAAAACCAAGCTCTTTAGCCTAGGTGTATCGAACCAGATCCTCCAGTGGGTTGACGATTTCCTATCTGATCGTAATCAGGCTGTTGTAGTGAATGGTACTCGGTCTTCTTTTGAGGATGTCGTGTCTGGAGTCCCTCAAGAGTCCGTCTTAGGACCCATTCTCTTTTTGGCGCACATTAATGATATCGTAAATGTTGCCAGTTCTAATGTCAGGCTTTTCGCCGATGATTGTGTTTGCTATCGAATCATTGATGATGATAGTGACTGTCGTAGGCTCCAGGATGACATTGATAATCTAGGTCTCTGGGCTAAGACGTGGGGTATGAGATTCCAGCCTTCAAAGTGTAATATCATCACTTTTGCCAGGAAAAAGAAGCCTGTTTGTTTTGATTATGTCTTGAACGGTGAAAAGTTACTTAAGGTTGACTCAATTAAGTACTTAGGGGTTTCTATCACTAGCGACCTTAGTTGGGATAAGCATGTCCAATTTATTTGTAATAAAGGTAACAAAATCTTAGGGGTACTTCAAAGGAACCTATCGTTTTGCTCTAGTGATGTAAAGCTAGCTGCTTATAAGGGTCTTCTCAGACCAGTTTTGGATACGCAAATTCTGTGTGGGATCCACACCAGATTTATTTACAGGATAAGCTTGAGAGTATTCAAAGGAGATCGGCTCGCTTTATCAGCACAAACTTCTCCCGGGAGCCAGGGTCTATGACTTCTGTTCTGAAAGACCTTGATCTCCCTACGTTAGCGGAACGTCGTAGACAAAACAGATTGATCCTGTTCTCTAAGGGTGTTTTTGGTAAAGCACAAATTCCTGTGGATAGACTTCGGCATCCCACTCGTAGAACACGCTGGATGCATAATCTGCATTTTTGCCACCTCTTTACTAGGACAAACTGCTACAAGTATAGTTTCCTCCCTAATACGGTTAAGGATTGGAATAGTCTTCCTGCTTCTGTAGTTGCTAATTCCCTTGATCATAAGGACCCTGCCCAGTTTATTGCTAACAACATTAGGGCTTGATACCACTCGACGCATGCGTGGTGAAGTAATGTCCTTCTGGATGTGTCACCATATTTCGAAAGAAGAAGAAGAAGAAGAAGAAGAAGAAGAAGAAGAAGAAGAAGAAGAAGAAGAAGAAGAAGAAAGAAGAAGAAGAAGAAGAGAAGAAGAAGAAGAAGAAGAAAAGAAGAAGAAGAAGTAAGAAGAAGAAGAAGAAGAAGAGAAGAAGAAGAAGAAGAAGAAGAAGAAGAAGAAGAAGAAAGAAGAAGAAGAAGAAGAAGAAGAAGGAAGAAGAAGAAGAAGAAGAAGAAGAGAAGAAGAAGAAGAAGAAGAGAAGAAGAAGAAGAAGAAGAAGAAGAAGAAGAAGAAGAAGAAGAAGAAGAAGAAGAAGAAGAGAAGAGAAGAAGAAAGAAGAAGAAGAAGAAAAAGAAGAAGAAGAAGAAAAAGAAGAAGAAGAAGAAGAAGAAGAAGAAGAAGAAGAAGAAGAAAGAAGAAGAAGAAGAAGAAGAAGAAGAAGAGAAGAAAGAAGAAGAAGAAGAAGAAGAAGAAGAAGAAAGAAGAAGAAGAAGAAGAAAGAAGAAAAGAAGAAGAAGAAGAAGAAGAAGAAGAAGAAGAAGAAGAAGAAGAAGAAGAAGAAAGAAGAAGAAGAAGAAGAAGAGGAAGAAGAAGAGAAGAAGAAGAAGGAAGAAGAAGAAGAAGAAGAAGAAGAAGTAAGAAGAAGAAGAAGAAAGAAGAAGAAGAAGAAGAAGAAGAAGAAAGAAGAAGAAGAAGAGAAGAAGAAGAAGAGAAGAAGAAGAAGAAGAAGAAGAAGAAGAGAAGAAGAAGAAGAAGAAGAAGAAGAAGAAGAAGAAGAAGAAGAAGAAGAAGAAGAAGAAGAAGAAGAAGAAGAAGAAGAAGAAGAAGAAGAAGAAGAAGAAGAAGAAGAAGAAGAAGAAGAAGAAGAAGAAGAAGAAGAAGAAGAAGAAGAAGAAGAAGAAAAGAAGAAGAAGAAGAAGAAGAAGAAGAAAGAAGAAGAAGAAGAGAAGAAGAAGAAGAAGAAGAAGAAGAAGAAGAAGAAGAAGAAGAAAGAAGAAGAAGAAGAAGAAGAAGAAGAAGAAGAAGAAGAAGAAGAAGAAGAAGAAGAAGAAGAAGAAGAAGAAGAAGAAGAAGAAGAAGAAGAAGAAGAAGAAGAAGAAGAAGAAGAAGAAGAAGAAGAAGAAGAAGAAGAAGAGAAGGTACCGTCATTGAACCTTAGGCATCTGAAACTTGAGGTGGAAATTTCTCCGTCTCTTGAAAGTTTGCCAACGAAATAAAATCCACTGTAACTTTCAGGATTAAGAGAAAACACGTTCATGAGAATAATGGATAAGTTTAAATTACATATGACTACTTTATGTGTATGTTTTTAGTGAAAATTCCCTTAATTGACCGACTCATGGTACCACCATCATACAATTTAAATATTGAGGAAGAAATGTTTCGTAAGAAAAGGTTACTAAACATAACCGATTCAAGAGTTGAACCTGTAAAGCCTTATACATTACATGTTGGGATTCTACCATACTACACTGTACGCTAAGTAAGTTGGCTTACCGCCGACTGTCAACGTGCTCATCGTTCTCTATAATTCCACCATAGAATTAAAAGTAAGGGAGAATGACGTCAAGAAATGAATACTGAGGCCGCGGATAGTTTGATGACGTCATGCGTTGTCGGGCAAAAAGTCTTGACTGGAAAAGGCGCGTAACACAAATCCAATGGCAGGAAACACTCAGGCTTGAGAAACTTGTGGAAAAATGGTCAGTTCGTGTTCGATGTGCGACCGTTCCAATCGGTACTAGCGAGACGGAGCTCTTAAAAGTTCACAGGTAATTCTTAAATTGATATTATGGTGATAATGCAGCCACAAAAATAAAATTTTCGGTGTAGAATGGAGGCAAGGAAATGCCTAACGTTAACTTAGTTAGTGTGGTTAGGTCCTGGCACTATAGGCCTACAGCATATCCGATATCGTTTGGCAAAGCTTTCTTGCATGATTATCAAATAAGTATTGCTGATTTAGCGAGTAAATTTTTACCCTCCTCCCTGCCAGAGAAAAAGGCAGGTCTAAATCCTAGTTTAGGCCTTGCTTGGGCTATCTAGTATAGGCCTTCATACCCACAGGCGCTCGGTACTAGTATAGGCTGGCCAACACTATACATATATATAACCCGTGTTATATATATGTATAGTGTTGGCCAGCCTATACTAGTACCGAGCGCCTGTGTTCATACCGTGCCTGTAATCATAGTTCGTGTAGTTTAACTGGTACTAATAGAAAGGTATAGGCATTCGGGGCAAAACTGGCGTAATGTTTCAGACAATTTATTCGCACAGAGTCCAATGTTCGAACATAAATGATGCTGTAAAACAATCAGAATACCTCAAAGTACCAATCAGTTCCTTTTCCCCCTGTTTCTCCACCATCTAGTTTTAGATATCAAACGAACAAAATTTCGCACCGTACGTACATTATGTATGTAAAAAGTTCCCGACGAGAGTCTTTTGCCCGACAAAGCGTGACGTCATCAAAATGTTGTTGGCTTCATTCGCTCGGTGTGTGAGTAGTTAGAGCGACATCATTCTCCCTTACTTTTAATCCTTACTTTTAATTCTATGGATTCCACCGAAACTCGGAAAAAAAGTAACACACGATTCCACCTTCCACCACGGGGTGACGTACATAAGTATGATGGGCCAATATAGTGTATATAATGAATATTAAGCGATTCTCAAAGGTGTCCAATTTAGGCGATTGATCATATGAAGGCACTTGTGTCCGCCGGTTTCTCTCTTCAGATCTTCTGGGCCTAGTAAGGATGGTGTTCCATCCACGAAGATGGAAGATGAGTGATTATCATTGACTGTGTGAATCTTGTCATCAATTATACAGTGTACCGTTGCTAGAAGGGTGTATTAATTTTTTAAGTTCCTGAAATTAGTCTAGGTCTAACGTTAGGCCGAGTCTGAAGTGGTCTTTATGTGTTTGTGTTAGCAGTAAGGTTAGTACCAGATCCGCTATTTTCCAGTGTATATATAGGCCTACTGTAGGCTATGTAAAGTTGTAGGTGGGGCCTGTTCACACGAAAATTTTCGTGCGAATAAGGGCACTTGGAAGCACTATTCACACGAAAATTTTCGTATGAATAAAGGTCAGTGGAAGCACTATTCATACGAAAATGTTCGTATGAATAAAGGGCAGTGGAAGCACCAACTTGTTCGTACGAAAATTTTCGTATCAGTAAAGGACAGTGGAAGAACTATTCATACGAAAATTTTGGTATCAATAAAGCCTGTTGGAAGTCAGCACTATTGTTGGACCTGTCTTCAGTGTGAAGTGTACAGTCATAATATGCAATAACACTCAACACCCAAGGACGGAATAGCTTCACTGACAAAACATCAACTTGTGGTCTAGAATTTACCAACGTGTGTATCTAGTTGCTTGATGCAACCATAAAAATAATATTGTACTTTGGAATGAAAGCAATGATGAAAGAAAAGGTAATAATTTTGAAAAGTGAGTGTACATCAATAATTTCCTTAATGCATAAATAAATAATTTTACATGAACGCGTACGTACGTGCACACACATATGCATCGATATCATACTGTATACCGTTATCGTACTATCACGTACGTACGCAAACTGTACATATATATGCAGAGCCATATATATTATGGCTCTGTAAAAACATATGCAGAGCCATAGGCAAGTGCTAGCGCCGCCAATCGACTCGTTTTCTTCGTGTGAATTGTGACTACAGGTACGCTTATTTATACGAAAATTTTCGTGTGAATAGTCACAACGAAAGTTGTGACCTGGTGTGGCTTTGGCCCTAGGCTAGCATGAGGCCTATTCAGTAAGGTCCTTCTGCTTCTGCTTCTGCTTCTGCTTCTGCTTCATACTGTGCAAACACCACCAAAATCGGTTATCATGCACAGGTCAGTGTGGAAGGGGAGTTGCCTAGATTTTAAAGTGCGCCTTAGATACTAGATTTCGAAGGTTAACGTTGGCTAGGCTAGATTTTAAGAGCAAACATTAGGTGCTGCACTTATGTTTGGTGGAAGGAAATTCCATTCACGAGCAGTTCTTGGGTACAGTGAGTATTGATAACATCTCTTACTAAAAGGAGAGGGAACAATTATGTTGGTGCCTTGATTATGCCTAGTGGTCCTACTATGGTTACTCTGCAGCTGGATGGTGGGGGGGAGTGAAGTTATGAACCTCCTTTATATAGATAGCGATGAGACGAAGTCTGGTAAGGCGCTCTTCAAGTGGTTCCCATTTGAGATCTGTTAACATGTTGGTGACGCTATCCCTGTAATTAAGTTGTTGAGAACAAAACGGGCTGCACGTCTTTGAACATTCTCGAGTGTTGTTTTGTCACTTCTGATGTAAGGATCCCATATGGCCCCACAATACTCTAGCTTTGAGCGGACTAGCATTTTGTAGGCAGTTTCCTTGACACCTTTGCTGCAAGAGTGGAGATTTCTTTGTAGTAACCCAAGCATTTTATTTGCCTGTATAGCTGTACAAGATTTAGGCTATGGAGAGGGCATAGTTTAAATTGAGGTTTTTTGCAAGGTATTCTTTTGTTTCTTTTTTGAAAATTATAAATTAATTACAGTAGGCCTAGGGAGTGTGAAGCCTAGGCCTATACAAAAAACGGATTTGCAAACTTATGCTTGGCTTAGCACAGGCACTTGATGCATTATACATACCGTAATCAGTACTAAAACGTTCACGTGCATGGGTGTACCTACGCAGACTGTACGTATGCAGAGCCATTTATATGGCTTTGTATATATGCCACTCGGCTCAAGTTTTCTTCATATGAATTGTGACTACAGTTAGGCTTATTCATACAAAAATTTTCATACGAATAGACACAACAATATATATATACCAGCGCCCTTAATCCCCCAGGTGGATTAGTTTTACTTAAGTTTCCTCAATGCGCCTTTATTTGCAGCTTTTACGGCTCTCTGGACAGTTGTCTCACAGCACATCTTACTGTACATTCTGGTTTTTACCATTTATTTCTGCTTTCTTTTATATCCTAGTAGTTATTTACGCCTTTTGTGCTCTTTTAATGCTACACTGGTTGCAGCCCATTTTTGAATTCTTTTAAGTTTTAAATCTTTTAATACTGCTTCTGCACTTCTCGACAGTAGCTGTATTTTTATCTGTTTGTCAGTCTAGTAGTTGCCGATGAAGGTCCTAGGTAGGACCGAAGATTTCAACAATAAATTTCTTTTTAATGTATTCCTGCTGTGTCAACTATGCTTTGTGTTCTGCTTGTTTACCTGTTATTTATCGGAATACACGTGGACCATATTTCTATTATATATATATATATCGTTGTGACTATTCATACGAACATTTTCGTATGAATAAGCCTATCTGTAGTCACAATTCATACGAAGAAAACTTGAGCTGACTGGCATATATACAAAGCCATATAAATGGCTCTGCATATGTACAGTCTGCGTAGGTACACCCATGCACTTGAACGTTTTAGTACTGATTACGGTATGTACGGTACAAATGATCGGCTTAACTATAGAATACCCCGCCACTGGTAACTGTATCTTCGTAGCCGGGCTACAGAGTCCACTGCGCGTGTTTGTTGCTCCTCAAGAACGTAGTTGCGTTAGTTGACTTTTGCACGCGTAAAACCCTGTGGCTGTGCGATTTAACATTGCAGTGCGTGTAAAAGTTAAAATATATATCTATGGCACGCCAAAAGTGTAGGTAAGTGCACTGATGCCACAATTTAAAAGTTGGGATGCGAATGCGCAATGTGTTGTTTCGTGTTTTTGCCGTTTCCAGCGCGGTGTTCAGATGTCATTTTCAAAATTGGGAAACTACTAGAACCATGCATACTCGCAACTTTGTTATCTCTTCAAATTTAATTTGTACTTGCAAATTTGTACTTAGGGTTAGGGTGAGGATTACAGGTATCCTCCTATGATCAAATTAGTATCAGCTTTGATGACTTCACTCACCTTATTGCATCAATTAATAACTTTAAGTTTTCGTTCATGGGTATTACTGAAACATGGTTTACTGACACTACTCCTCTGAATTTATTCAATATTGACGGTTACACTTTTCTTCAAAAAAAACAGGGAATCAGGTAGGGGTGGGGGTGTCACATTGTATCTTAAAGATGATTTTGATTTCAACGTGAGGGGTGATCTGAGTAATGTTTTGGTAAATAATGCTGAATCTCTCTTCATTGAAGTGCATAGTTTAAAGCATAAAAACATTATTGTTGGTGTAATTTATTGACCTCCTGGCCAGTCAATATTTGATTTTAATAATAGTTTATCTGTCCTTTTAGAAACACTAAATAATGAAAACAAAAGATGCTTTCTGATGGGTGACTTCAACATAGACCTTTTAAAAGTGTCAGCTGGCAATGATTATGAATATTTTTTGAATTTAATGACCCTTCATTCGTTTTATTATTGTGTTGATAAGCCTACAAGGGTTTCTTCATCTTGTTCTTTACTTGATAGTATTTTCTCAAATGTGTTTGATGTAACTGTGTCGAAAGCTGGTATAATCCTAGGCGATGTGTCAGACCATTATCCTATATTTTTATTTTGCGATTCCCCCCATACACCACCCTCACCCCAGGCAACTGTGAAATGTAGGACTAGTCCTGGAAATGTTTCCCGTTTAATTGGTGAACTAGCTTCGGTTGACTGGGAGATCGTCATGTCTGATAATTCTGCTGATTCAGCTTACAGATCTTTTTTAGACATCTTTTGTCACTGTTTTGATCGCTGTTGTCCATACTATCCAGTCAAAAACAAACTCAGTCGTACAAAGTCTCCATGGTTATCAATAGGAATCTTGAAGTCCATACAAAGGAAAAACAAGCTTTTCAAAAAATTTAAAATTAATCCCACCCCTAGTAACAAAAATGCTTACTCTTTGTATCGAAATGTGCTTACTGACATCATTCGAATGGCAAAGAAAATGTATTATTATGACATCATTGACTCTAATAAGAACAATAGTACCCAACTATGGAAAATTCTAAATGACATTCTTAACAAAAAAAGCATGGTACACTCTAATAAATTGTTTATGTGTGAGGATGGTCTTAGTAACGATCGCTTTCATATTGCAAATAATTTTAACAATTATTTTGCTTCTGCTGCCCATTCATTAGCTAACAATCTTCTGTCTGTGAACGTCAATCCATTGAGTTTTATCCCCCAAAATGCCCAAGCATCATTCTTTATGTTTCCCACTTGTGTTGAGGAATTGTCAGCCATCGTTATAAAGATGAAAAAGGGAAAGAGCTGTGGCTTTGACGAAATTAACTGTGACTTGCTTAAGCAAATCTTTCATGTTATTGTTACACCTTTGATTCATATCATCAACCTTTCTTTTGCTTCTGGCATCTTTCCTTCCGAACTTAAAATTGCGAAGATTATCCCTCTTTTTAAATCAGGTGATGCTCAAACCTTATCAAATTATAGGCCTATTTCTATATTACCTTCTATTTCTAAGATTGTTGAACGGCTTGTTTATAATAGACTGTATAACTTTATTTCCAAACATGATATCCTTTATAACGGTTTTCGAACTAATCATGCTTCGTACATGGCTGTCCTTAATCTCACTGACAAAATTGCTCAAGGTCTCGATACTAATAACACAACTGCTGCCTTACTTCTTGACCTATCAAAAGCTTTTGACACGATTGATCACACCATTTTACTCAGTAAACTTTCTTTGTATGGTATAAGGGGGATTGCTCTATCGTGGTATAAAAGTTACCTTAAGAATTGTCCACATTGTGTTTTCTTAAACGGTGTTAACTCATCTACACTTCACTGTAATATGGGTGTTCCACAAGGTTCAACATTAGGACCTTTACTGTTTCTTTTATATATAAATGACATAAATATGTCCTCATCTATGTTAGACTTTATATTATTTGCAGATGATACTACTGTTTTTTTGCAAGCTCCTTCTATTGATGATGTACTTCTAGTTCTTACTCATGAATTTTCTTATATTTTCAATTGGTTAACAGCTAATAGGTTGACTTTAAACATAGCAAAAACTAAGTTGTTACTATTTGATAATAGAATTTCTGACCCAACTATTTACAGTATTCATCTAAATAATACCCCTATCACACCATCACTCTATGCTAATTTTTTAGGAATTCACATTGACTACAAATTAGATTGGAAAAATCATATTTCCTTTGTAAGTAACAAAGTAGCAAGAGCGAGCGGAGTCCTTAATAGGCTAAAACACTTTTTACCCAGAAATGCACTCCTGATCCTTTACAATTCCCTCATTCTTCCTCATCTAACCTATAACCTTGTTACTTGGGGAAATACTCATATTACTTCGCTCAGCAACTTGCACAAGCTCCAAAAGCGAGCAGATAGGAATATATGTACAGTAACGTGTCGTATCGGGCTCATACAACAGCAATTTTTAAGCAGCTACATATTCTCTCCATTTTCGACCTTTATACTTACCAGTTAGGCATATTTATGTATCGCTACTATCACGGTCTCCTTCCAAATGTTTTTGCAACTTATTTCAACTTTAATTCTGACTTTCATTCCTATTATACTCGGGCAAGAAATCAGTTCCATCCCCTTTGTCTAGAACCGGTGTTAAGCAATCCCATGTTCGTTGTGCCAGTGTTAAATTATGGAATTCCCTTCCTTTAAAGGCAACTCCTTGTCCTTAGCATCATTCAAAAGAAAACTTAAAAATTACTTAATTGATATGTTCCGGTAATTCATTCATTGTCATAGGCAAGTTCATGTACTTAACCCTCTTTTGTACCCGCCTGTCGTTTTGTATTTTCTATGTTTGTTTTCTGTGTTGTTACCTTACTTATGGGCAAGGGGCAGACTTGAAAAGATTACTTTTTCTGGTCCTTTATCTTCTCTTGCTTATTAGTTATGCTAAGCTAATATTTCAAATGTCATTATTTTATGTTCACTGTAATTTCATTGTGGATTTTGGCTTGTTTATCGTCATTTGGAAACTATTCTTGTAAAGTAAATCAATTGGAGATATCAATAAATCAAATCAAATCAAAATCAAATCAACTGTAAACGGATGGTAACGTCAGTTTCACCACATGATTTACATGCTATTACTTCAATGTTGACCAAGTAACGTACCCGTATCTTTTAACACGAACGGATGGTGGGCCATTGAAAAAGCGTTGTTGTATATCTGGTTCCCAAAAGGGGAAATATTTTTTAATGTATTTTATTGTTTTTTTCTTCGCCTTAACGAAACCGCGACATATCGATTTCCCCCTACAGTTGGATTTAGCGTTATATATATATATATATATATATATATATATATATATATATATATATATATATATATATATATATATATATATATATATTATATATATATACTATATTATATAACGCTAATTCCTTCTGTACGGGGAAATCGATATGTCGCGGTTTCGTTAAGGCGAAGAAAAAAACAATAAAATACATTAAAAAATATTTCCCCTTTTGGGAACCAGATATACAACAACGCTTTTTCAATGGCCCACCATCCGTACGTGTTAAAAGATACGGGTACGTAACTTGGTCAACATTGAAGTAATAGCATGTAAATCATGTGGTGAAACGGACGTTACCATCCGTTTACGTATTCCTATATAAAAAGCGTGTGATTTCGCAAAGTCGACCTGATTTTTTCCCTTTTTAGACGATTTCCCCTTTTAGGCACGTTTTTTCATACAATATTTCCCCCTAATCCCAAATTAGCAAAATATATATATATATATTTATATATATATATATATATTTTGCTAATTTGGGATTAAGGGGAAATATCGTATGAAAAAACCCGCCTATAAGGGGAAATCGTCTATAAGGGGAAAAAATCAGGTCGACTTAACGAAACTACACGCTTTTTCTATAGGAATACGTAAACGGATGGTAATGACTTTTTCACTACATAATATATATGCCATTACTTCAATGTTGACCAAATTACGTACACTTATCTGTTAACACGTACAATTGGTGGGCCATTGAAATAACGTTGATGTATATCTGTTTTTCAAATTCAATCAAATGGCGAAATATAATCTTATGTATTTTATTGTTTTTTTTTCGCCTTTTCGAAAGGTCGTCTAGCGCCCTCTATATTTTTTCACACAACCGTGTGTTTTAGCGTTATATATATATATATATATATATATATATATATATATATATATATATATATATATATTTATATATATATATATATATATATATATATATCTCTATATATATATATATATATATATATATATTATATGAGAAAAATCCACGTATGCTCCATGTAATATAACAAATAATAAAACACATTCCAAAGATGACATGATAAGAGCACAGATACGATAAAAACAGCGTATATTTCGGACACTCCTGTGTCCTTCCTCAGCGCAAAATGGCAAGTGAAAAATTACAGCATTTTTCAAACTTAACGGTAAAACAAGTATAGACCAAAACAAATGATAGACAAGCAGGTTTAGTTGACCTTGGCAGCTTGGGAAGGGTTATTAATTACAAAGGGGAAGTCACTTAAGATGCCAAGGTCCTTGTTCAGGCCCCTAATATGAGTTGACAGTTTAACGACCCACTTGCTCTCAGATTTGAGGCGTTCGTTGACAGATTGGTAATTTGAACCGAGCAAAATACACTTTAGATTTGAAATGGAATGATTCGGTTCACCACAGAAATGTTTAGCAACAGGGAAATTAACAGATTTATCCTGAATAGTCTTCTTATGGTTATTGAATCTAAATCTGAATTTATTGCTTGTCTGCCCGACATAGTTGCCTTTGTCGCATACATTACAAAAGAGTAAGTAAACCACATTGGGTGTATCGCAGTCAAGGGGAGGAGGACGAACAATGCACTTTGTGCCAGGAGGGGTAAATTCTTTGTCTGTAATAATAAAATGACAGACCTGACACCTCGGTTTGCTACATTTTGCGTTGCCTATGTTACGGGCACCAAGCAGTCGGGAAGATGTGAGTAATGTTTTGAGACTGGGGGGCTGACATCTGGCAGTTAAAGGGGGTCATTGAATATATATATATATATATATATATATATATATATATATATATCACTAATTCCCACATTAAGGGGAAAAAAGTTGTTGAAAAGTCGACCATAGGGCAAAGAAAAAAATGGGGCGAAAAAACAGATTCGACATTTTCACACACTTTTTATATAGGAATACGTAAACGTATGAAAACGCCCTCTTTAACACGCAATCTATAAGTAATTACTGCAATGTCGACAAATTTACAGACACGTATCTGTTACCATGTACGCATGGCAGGCCATTGAAATAACGTTGATTATATCTTGAGGACGGTTGGGCGAAATATATGCTTATGTATTTTATTATTTTTTTTTCGCCTTAACGTTATATATATATAAAGGTCGAAATACTGCGGAGCACTAGAGTAGTATGTAGGTCGATAAAGGTTGTAAAAAGTGCTTAAAGTTTGCGGAGAATTCCACGACGTTTCGAGTATAGACTCTTCATCAGGTGGCAAAGAAATGCAACTGAATAACAAAGAAGTAGAAATAGAGAAGAAACACATTGAAGAAAGGCACGAACAAACCGGTCGCACAGAACGAACACGGTGTAAGAAAGCGAAAGAAGGCTGAAAAAAACTGGTAAAAAGTAATGAAAAGGGGAACAGGTTAAAAAAGGTCCATTCTAATGTTAAGACCGTGTGGGGAGAGGGTCCCGAGTTTCATGATAAGCCGGTTTTCGGCGGTCTGACGATCACGGTCAGAACCTCTGCACATTAAGGCTGCAGTAACGGCCAAGTCTTTAATTGAGCACGGTGATGGGGGGTTGAAGTGAGTGGTGACCGGATAACCTTGAAGGTTTTGTTTGATGGACCTGAGGTGTTCAGTGATTCGGTCAGCCAGGCGGCGTTTGGTTTCCCCCACATACAGGCAATTGCAACGTCCACAACTAAATGTAAACCAAGTTTGTGGAAGTGCAGGTGAAGTGTTGGTTCACAACTAAATCTGTTGCCGTTA
>JAIZAY010000987.1:0-24467 GCA_029531755.1 Holothuria leucospilota | reverse complement strand
TAAGCTGACATGTGCAATGTATAATAAAACTTGACATTAAATCAGATTTTCAAAAGTATTATCTCCTAACACTTTCCTCGTAGTTCAAGATGATGGTCAGAATGGTGGAGGGGAGGGGGCACAGTGGGCACTGTCATAGACACATTATTAGCAAATGTAAAGTTATTGTTTCAAAATAAAGGTGTTGGGAGTAAAAGTGTACCCATATTACAACATTGAAATACAAGTGGCAAGGGATGTCAATTTTGACATCAGTCAGGCGGGAACATAGTTATTTCATCCTCCCTGGTTAGGGTGTGATGTGAATCACTGCTTTTCAAGCTCTTTTCCAATTGGGAGGGGGAGGGCGCTGAGCACTCCTAAAAATATTCGCCCTTGACAATTTTCATTACCATTTTCTTTATACGTTTTAATGTCTCCTCCCCCCCCCCCTTCAAAATATTTCGCCCACTGAAAGCTGCCTCGCCCACCAGTACAGAACCTCTTCTGGCTCCTGTCCTGTCTTGCTCACGTAACCAGCTGTTTCATTAAGCTTACGCTTTCAAAGATTTAACAATTTGCAGTATTTACCGACACTCCACATCAACATTTTGAAAATCTCACCATTTGATACCACCACATATTTAGACATCTTCGTCAGCTGCCAGGTGTCACCGGTAAGGGACATATGTTCTCACGTTTGCCTTGTTTCTATTGGATCTTGGATAATACTGTTGCCAAACAGTCATATTCATCGCAGCATTTAGCACCTGTTGAAGACAGAAAAAGTGACGTGATACAGCTTACCGTCCAAGAACTGCAATTAGCTTTCATTATTTATCATCTTTGACGCAAATATTTTATCCAGGACTTTTCAGTAGAGGGGTTGCAACTTAATGGGCGAAAAGAATTTTCAGATCTTTCAAATTCCTCTCCAAATTTTCGTCATGATATGGGGTGACCGAACAACCCCTCTTGTTTCCTGACCTTTATGGATAGTGGAGGCTGTAGGTATTATTTACTTTCGGAAAGATCTGAAGTACTTTCATTTGATCAATTTCGTTTCCTATAAGTAATGGTCATCAGATATGGGGTGCGAACAAGTAAGGGGGTGGAGTGTCATGACGGATCAGGAGATCCCATGAATTAAGTGGTTGATGTTCAAAAACCTCACAACAATGTAGCCCATGCATGTTATGGATGCCACAAACTAACTATAACTACCTTAATGTTGCATTGAAATAAATGCGTGCAGAATAAATACGGTTGCCAACAGGTCCTTCTTCAAAAAAGTCTTTTGGGGTGGGGGAAAATTGCTTTTATCTTTTACCAATAAACTTTGGCAATGGGTTTTCTTCCCAAAACATTATACGTTACAACAGTAAGGAATGTTACCTCATTAGAAAAGTTGCCGAGCTACCTACTTTTGAATTTTCTACCTTTTTATATCATACAGTTGACAATAATTTTTGGCCTCAAAACGCACTTACTCCCTTTTCATTTCCCGAGGTCGCAAAGTCGGTGGAAGGACTACCGAGTTTCTCGTATCAGCCCTGGATGTTCACAAACGAAGACCAAGTGAAATATTATTCTGAATTGGTGTAATCTCTTTGAATATGGTCCATCATTACTCTCATTCACAGATGATGAGTGCCGTTTTCGGAGGTTCACATTCGCTGGTTTTGTTCAGTGATGTCCTTCAAAATCTGGAAAAGCCAAAGTGAAAAGGAAATATTAGACGGGTAAGCTAAACAATGTTTGCTCACGTTAACTGTGCTAGAATCATGAGTCCATTTGCCTGAGAGATCCTTACGGACAAGAACGTTTCAGATAATTTTTGTCACATACCCTGCAAACTTGACGCTGCTATCTTATTCACCCACTGGAAAAATCCTTGTTCCATAAATTCCATTTGAATCAAAGTTACATCAAGTAATACCAACCAGATTGCATCTAAAACTCGTTCTTTTATCATAAGAATTAAAACGTACTGAAAAAGTTTGGAAGTATTGAAGAGTTTTCGTCGAAAATTAAGCTTAAAAATGTCATCATTTATCATTAAAAATGTGTGAATATATCTTTAAAAATGTCTATATGTATCATTTTAGTTCAATTGTTTTGTTCAATCATTTTGGATTTCTGACATCACAGATTTCGCATTATGCAAAAACACTCTTTGAAATCAATACATCTTTAAAAATTTGTATCTCAGAAACGTTCCTGGATCCTTGCTATTTAAAATTTATGTACACCAATAAAGGAAAAACATCGATACTGTAACAATTTGTCACTGGAAGAGCCCTTTCTTCTTGTATTTGTGGTATTTCGTCAGTCTGGATCCTATCGATGCAGGTTGAAAGCTTTGAATTTATAAGGAATATACAGTCATCCCAATTTGAATTATAGTATATCAGGATCAGTATATCCTTGCATCCTAATCCCATTTCAATCATATGAATATATCTTGTAAGTCATAGAGAAGAATTAAGCCCTCTCTTACCATTAATATGCAAAGATTATGTTCTGAATGACCCAGAGGCGTAGCTAGGATGAAATTTTTAGGGGGCCTAGGTATCAAATGGGGGGTCACGACATTGATCGCGGTCCTTAATTCTTACAAATTTTATTAGGACTCACACAATTTCTGGGGGCCTAGCAAACATCTGGGGTGCAGGCCCCCGTATAGCTACGCGCCTGGAATGACCACGAAAGATACCTGTCAGGGAAACGAGAGGTGACTTCTGAGATTTAGCTGATGTATCAAAAAGTTTGAAGACAGGCTGTTTTAAATAGACACGTCCCTAAAGTGGTGAAGATTCAATAAAAGTGAAAACATTCTACAAAAAAAAGAGCAAAAAAACAAAACAAAAAAAAAAAAAAACCAAAAGAAACAAACAAAATGCGCGTTTATTTCGAATGCCCTATCATTGTACCCATTATTAGTTGTTTAAGGTAACTTTGGCATCTAGGTGGAGTCAAACACTTACAGACATTCATAACGTAGAATGCTTTGACTGACGGCGCTACGTGGCAGTTGATATAAACATTCTATTCCCAACATTTTTCGCCAATCTATCACTATCAAATCTATCTGATCTATCTATCTATCGACAATCTATCGAATGAAATTTATATGAAATAAACACTAAACCAATGTCATCTTAACCAAATATCTGAACCAAAAACTAAAACGTTATTTATTCTAATACTTCGACAATGCAAAAACCAATCATTCTGAAGCTCATCCAGGATATTGTCGCAATTCACCAAAAAATGTGCCTATAAGTTTTGAATGTGCCAAAGTAAACCCAAACTTTTCTTCAATTTAAAATTCTTTCCATGACCTTTACTTAAGCTTGATGAAATCGTTAGAAAGTTTTGAAATATGATTGTGGCAGGATAGGTTATATTTAAACTTTAAACATGATGATTTTTAATGAGTTTAGTAAAAGAGAACTGAACAGAAAACAATTAGAACACATGATGATACAATCTGCTGTCTGCTTAATGATTTGTAATTAGTTTGTTCCTTGCAGCTGTACTAAATCTGTTCAGAAATGCAGGGGTATAGCCAGGAATTTGTCAAGGGGTTGGGGCGAAGCCCATAGGCAGAGGCTCTAAGCGCTCCGCGCTACAATGGGTTGGCGTGAAGCGCAAGAAAATTTTGGCCCAAAATGCGTCATAGATCGCTGGAAATGGCACTTCCGAGGCCTATTTACCTCATATAAATAGCGGAAACACTAGCAATATTGTAAAACTAAACCATAAAAAAATACAATAAATATGCTTGGGGCGGCTACCCCGGCCCCTTCGATCCCCTTGGCTAAGCGTCTGCAGAAATGGATACTTTACTGTCGTTATGGGATCTAATCTAAGGATAGGGGAACACCCTTTGGAAACTTTTGGAATATTTGATGCAGTTTGGTGCAAAATATTGGGCAAATGTTATAAAACTACTGCAAAATTTTGACATTTTTAGGAAGAACAAATAAGGGGTTTTCCGTTCTTGAATTGAGGGGGCGGAAGCATGCTTCCGTCCACAATTTTGACCGGGGGATTTAGCCCTTTTCCCCGCTTCCTACGCTGTTGGATGGGGAAAAAAATACTTCTAATAATTTGGTATTGAAAGAACCCGGTTCCCCTTTAAACCAATATGTGGTCAACTACCATAACATCTGCTGATATTTCTGAGTGACAGACATAGTTCCATCTAATAATGTGGTTGAGATCGATGGGATACCTTCAACATTTGGCACGTTAGAAAGGCCATGTTGGTCACTGAAAGTTTGGGGTTTCCTCCATAAGCTTATGACACTAATTGGATTTGGGGGCACAGGATTTTTTTGCACTATTTATGTCTATACCTTTTTAGACCAAATTTTGTCCAACTGGCCACATATTCTGTCTCAGGAAATTTTGGAGTTGTCCACAAATTGTGGGGTACAGTCCCCCACCCTACCTCATACGCCAATGGTTTCTTCTAGTCACGGCCGATGGGGGGGGGGGGTGTGCTGCGCTAAGTAAAATAAATTTTCTTGAAGCTTTCAAGCAAGGAAAGAAGATGCTAAGCAATGAACATTGTAAAATATGCGTAGGAATCCAAGAACTCTAGAAGAGTTAAGGAATAACATTGTCCACTTTAAACACCCTTAAGTCCCGAGGATTTTATCACAGATATTTCGCATCCAGGTAAAAAATACAAAATGCTAAAGCTTAAACAAACTAGAAAAACAGTAGGGATTAAAGGATTAAGGGATACTTTTATCACAAAATTAAAACGGACACTTTCATAGGTAGCATGTCAGGACTACATTCGAGAAGTGAAAGTGTGGGTACTAGCTCTGTGGAAAGGTACGTTGAACGCAGGGGCGTAGCCACGAATTTGTAAGAAAATTTTGGCCTAAAATGTCTCCCAGATAGATAGAAATGGCACTTCCGAGGCCTATTTACCGCATATAAATAGGGTAATCACTAGCAATATTGTAAAAACAAACATTAAAAAATACCAAAAATATGCTCAAGGGGCGGGGAAGGTTTCATCTATAGTCCTATCTAGTGGTACCGCCCCCGTTTCAAACATGTTTGATTTATTCAAAGTTTCCACAAATGTTGTTCTTCCGTGTAGGCGTGATTCTAGAGAAACACAAAAATGCATCGTTGCGAAGTTCTTTCCTCTTTTTCCTAACTTTTGGAAGATTCTTTCTTCAGCCTGGCCATCGTGGCAAGCATATTTTGTAAGAAAAAAAGTTTTCAGTTTCTTAGGGGAGCCTTAATGGGTAAGATGAAGAATGTAATCCCCTGACTACTGTACGACCATGCAGACGCCACAACAAATTTCATGGTTTTGTCCAGATTCTTCAATAAAAACCCAAACTTTTTCAACTTTCCTTAATGAAAACAAAAATGTGAAATGTTTTTTTTCAATATAACCCCAAATTTTTGCGGCCCTTACATTTCGAGTTCGGCAACCCATTGCATCTGTCGGGACTTAGAGTAGCTGGCCCCCAGTCAGGGCGCTTCACCCCCCCCCCTCCCATGTCGGCAAATCAAAGCACCACCCCTGGCTGAGCCTGCGTACAGGTTTTTCATTTTGGCATTGAAGTATACCCCCAAATTTCGGCGCGCTTCACGCACAATCCTCACAATCCACGTTGTATCACTTATGAACATTATAAGCACAAACGTACCAGTGAACTTTTATAGCATAAACTAGGTGTACATTCTGAAAAGCGCTTGTTAGTCCTACACCCCTTTTGCTATACCTGTCTGGGAGGTCTAATATCATCTTTCTGCACCTAGTATACACTCTAAAAAACAGTTGGGTTAACTTTTCCCCAAGGTTGGGTTCGTATGTCACCTCCTAAATTGTTGGGTAAGGAACTACCGGTACTCAAGTTGCTTAAAAATTACCCTTTTCGTGGGTAAAATTCACCCAGCATGGAAGTTCTTTTGACCAACTTTGGGCAGTTTTTTACCCAACAATTTAGGAGGTGGCATACGGATCCAACCTTGTGTAAAAGTTTACCCAACTGTTTTTATAGTGTACTCTCCCCCTCCCGCCCATTCCCCATTGCTGGAAGCTGTTCGTCTGGATTTTCGTTCAAAATTAGTAAAACTACGATAGATGTAAAGTGCTTGGCGTCATACTCTATATTATCATTTAGATGTCAGGTAATAAGCATTATGTCATTGCCTTCATTTTATATAATTGATCCAGACCCTATACAGGTATATACTAGCCTCAGATGCCAGAATAGAAGGTAGTAAAGTAGTCAAAAAGGGGGGCTTCAGGAGGATTGTTGACAACGTATTCTTCTCTTAGACAACATACTTTCTACTTTCACCTAACCAAAGCTTAGTATTCACTAAATTATGGACATTTTCCAGCCATATATGATCAGTCCTAAAAGTATCCCAAGATAGCACCATTTTGCATGTAAGCAACCTTAAATTAACTAAACTTTCTCAAAGGGACGGGACACCCCCTCCCCTTAGGCCCCTCCCCAGGACGGCACCTTTATGTAGTGACAAAGGAAGGATCCCCACTGCTGTATACAAACGTAAGGCCCATAAAAACCAAGGTGCAATTTACGGGCCGCCACTCATTTGGAAAAAGAATCAAACCAGTCGGAAAAATTAGAATTCACATAATCATGGACATTTTCTAGCCATATATGGTCAGCTCTAAAAATATCCCAAAGATAGCTCCATTTTGCATCTGAGCAACCATAAATTAACAAAAATTTCTCAAAGGGGAGGGGTTCCCCTTCCCTTAGACCGCTCTCCCACGACGGCACCTTTATGTAGTGACAAAGGAAGGATCCCCACTGCTGTATGTAAACGCAGGGCGCATAAAAAAATGGTGCAATTTCCGCGCCACCATTCACTTGGAAAAAAACATCCATCCATCCAGTCGGAATTTGGGACCTTCACACCCCCCAAACATATGACCCTAGCTACGGCCCTGATTGTTCTGATAGACACATTAAGAGCACACTGCCACAATCCTAGAGTTCCAAGTTGCTATGCATGCTATGTTCGGGTGAGAAAAAGTGCGTACCCTATACTGCTTAAATTCTAAACTTTGGTGCTGACCTAATGCTTTTCATCGCGCAACACAATATTTCGGGCATATGGCTGGCTGTGAACATACACACAAAAGAGCATATCAATTCGCATCTAAATAAATTTCCTATCACAACTTTGTAGACTTGTTCAATTTAGAGGGAAAATTCAAGTAGCCAAGCCATTTGTGCAATAAAATTTGAATAAAATTTCGAAAACTTATCGACATTTACCTCGAAATTTCACAAGATCACAAGACGATAAACCGTCAAACGCCACCGTCTGTTCGGGTTAACTTCTGGACAAAACGCGAAGAAAAACGTCGGCCCGATAAGGGAATTTCATATTATTCGAGAGTGCAAGAGAAAAACGGGCATCTCTGGACAAGTGCCGAGCCTTCCTTCTTCCTTCACATAGCGTCTCAGCGTGATGATTACTAGTACTGTACTGACTACACCAGGAAAATAACAATCACATGATAAAGTAAAATGATTCCAAGGGTAAAAACCAAAGGATAAGGATTCCTTGCTTAAAGTTGATTATCTTATAAGAAATTTCTCGCTTCTTTCGTGTCTTTAGAATAACTTTTTTCCTTCGAAAAACTTCCCAAGTCAGAACTCAGTGCAAGATTAAAGGATGACGCAGGTCTTACTTGAACACATCCTGTTTGATTTCATCTACCTCTTCGGCGTTACCCGCCCTTACAACCACCTGACTTTGAACAAAGATGTCTCGAGGATCTGCATTGATAACAATGCCCAAGTTCATCTCAGCTATGTGCTGAATATTCATATAGCCCCATGCTCAGATTGCCCAGCTTAACAAAAGGTGTTTCCACTACAGATCCACAAAGCAATAAGCATGCAGTACAGGTGAAGCGTAAGAGCTCGTTAAGAAAGGTTTCATCCGAAACTGCGCTTCGGGATAATTTCAAAAGAAGATTCTGCTCGTAATCTTCGACCAGCTATATAGAAGAATGAAGACAGTGACAAATACCCTGCGAAACGGTGGTTTATTTGCTATTACCTGTGGACTTTTAAGAACTACCTGATCTTAAACACTTTTAGTGAGAGAGCACATACTGGTACGCAGGCTCCAGAAGTACGAGTTGCCTACCTAGCAGGCTGTACGACATATTCCTTGTTTAGTCGGTGTATGGGAAGCCTTAAAGAGGGCCCGCTGAGCAAACAGCTCAGCGGGGCAGTGGATAGAAGGGGTAATACTACCCAATGGATTTTTTTGTTACCAATATTATTAATAATACTTTCGTGTGTGTACAATCTTACGCAATTAAACATGATTCCTTACTTCTAACACTAGTAAGTATACATCACAACTAAAAAAAGAAGTACATACATATCAATGAAAGTTAACAAAAATTACGCTAAGCCTTCCATATGTTCCAATTTTGGTAAAAAGTTGATGACTGGTTATTTATGGAACACAAATATTTTTCGCAGTTGAACTGAGTTTTTAGATAAAAGAGGAAATTATCAACCCGTAAAAATCTATTTTTTTCTCTTTTGGACATTTGGTCATACAAATGTAATATCTGGCATACATGAGAATTTTGTTAAGGCCAGAGTTCAAGCTCTACGTTCTACCCAGTGGATGCTATGGGGCAGAGGATCAGTAAACACACTTTTCAATATTTTTCAACTTAAAAACAATTAAGAATACCGTACTTGGCCTGAATGTCTTAATTTTATGAGTACTCTTTTGATGATAGAGATTATGAAGAAGGTAACTGTATACCAGTAAAAAGTAGTTTTTTTTTTGTCTAGCAAGGGATGTATATCCAAGTGCTACCTGAGCCAATCCAGCTAGTGGTCCGTAGCCCTCCTAGTGAATTGTATATAAATCTCAAAATTGAGAGTGCGGGAGCGAACACCCCCTTTTCTCCAAACACTTTAAAATAGAGCTACCTTAATTTAGATCCGGCGCTGATTTAGGAGCGTTAGCCGCCCCCCCCCCCTCCTCTTTTGCAAAGCCTGAAAAATGGAAAGAAAACAAAAGAGAACAGAAAACAAAAGAAAAAGAAAGGAAGAAAAGAGGAAGAGAAAAAGTAAAAGGGTCAGAATTGTCTAAAACTTATTCGAAATATATCCTTTTGCAGGCTGGAGTTGGGTGGAGCTCGTGGTCTTAGAAATCCATTAATTAAAGTGGTTGACGACGAGGAGAGTGCTACAATGTGCGAAAACAGGTGAATGGCTGTGCATTGATATGCTAGTCTATAGATGTATAAACGCGAGCATAATGGTTTATGCTATAGAAGGATGCCGGGGCACGGTTTGCTCCACTGTCATAACAAATTTGTTTTAAGGGTAAAATAATTCCTAGTTGATTCTATTGCCAAAGTTTTCACCATACAGGTTTTCTAGGACGATTAAAGTCGCCAGGCTGGACAGGAACGTGATATCGTGCCTCCAATCATGGCCGTAGGTGCCGGGGGGGGGGGCTGGAGGAGGCCGCCCCAAAATGTCAGAAACCTGACTAAATCGGGCAGATATTTTGTCTCAGTCGGGCGGAAATTGGACAGTTATATTAGGTCTGAAGTCGGGCAAAATTCACCACCCTCCCTGAGAAAAACAGTCCCGTACGGCCATGCTCCCAATCCTCGGATTTCCGAAAATTTCTCACAATCAAACTTGTCCAAAAACACTCCATCCCCCACTATCATTATGTAAATATCCGACATCATTATCACAATATAAATGATCTACTAAAGTGTAGTTAACTTTATTCGAGAGACTGGAGACACACTAAACTCACTAGAAAGGTTACCTTTTTGCAAATGACAACCCCCGGTCACCCACCCTCGGCATTTGTGATAATTTAAAGAGGTCTATAAAATCTCAACATGTTGATGAAAGCAAAGTCTCTACTCAAACTTGGTAACAGGGCCTTGGGTGTCCCAGAAAAATCTATTGTAGCTTGTACTGAGTTAAATTGGTCAAGGCCATATTCTGCAGAGTACACTAGCCTTCTGTGTGATGATGTGATCCATTTTCTGTCGTTCAGTCAGTTATATTTAACCCAGCAGGGAGACACAAACTTCAAAACTTTATATTTAACTCATCCCTGACCCCATCTTCATAATTTAGCCTATATAAAAAATAGAAGAAAGAAATGTATCCAAGTGTTGGAGGGTTATATCAGGCGCGTAGCTAAGGGGGGCCTAGGCCCGACTCCCATTTGATACCCAGGCCTCCCTAAAAATATCATCCTAGCTACGCCCCTAGGTTATATGGAGATCCCTTTCCTAAAATTACCCACCCCCCACCCCCCCCCCCCAAAAAAAGTTGCTTACATTCAATATCAAGTATTAGCAAAAGCTTTGAAAACACCCCAATCATTTCAAACAATTCTAAAAAGAACCCTTTCCACTTCAGGAACCATTTTGATTTACCTCTATACTTCATCAAGGAGGACCAAGTCCATAGACAGACTGTCAGCGCTCCGCGCCACCATGGAGATCGCTGGAAATGACACTTAAATACCAGCATAATTGTAACGGGGGGGGGTACCTTTATAAATATATGATTTACCGTTTTCTCAGAAACTACTGTTATTTGTTTAGTGGTTAACCTTCAAAAGAAAAACAAGTTTTAATTGAGGGCCGCAAGTACGTACACTAGTTCGGTATTAACGCTCAAGCTATTCACATAATAACTGATTTCTGCTTTTTTAGTCGGAAATGTCTAATTATCACCAACTATCTCACCTTTTTGTCCATGTACGACCTCCCCTTCATCCAAAGATAATTTGCATGAAATGAAAGAACAGCCTTCCCCCAGCAAACTGACCTAACCATGCAACGGGGGTAGCACAACTCCATTGAGTTATATTTTCCGAAAACAGTTAATTTCTCATATAACTGGACATGTGAAGAATTTAAAATGCATTTTTACACAAAATTTTAGGACACCTTTGACAAAATTTGGGCCTCAATGGGCACGACGCCACTGACTCTTACAAGGTTTCGGAGACTATTTTGTTCTCCAGATATTCCTTCTACAAGGTTTTTCAAGACTTTGACCTCTGCTGGTCACCTAAAATAACCCTTGAGCTTCAAACAGAAAACAATAGGGTTTTTCCTCAAGTTTACATGGACAACACATGATCCGTCAATTTTATTATTTACAAAATACTTAAATGTCTTAACTCTCAGTCTAAGAGATAATCATTGGACTAAAAATAAGTTTGGGATTGAGTAAAACCCGAGCTTCCACACGCACACTAAGGCAATTTGGATAAATGAGAGACTGTCTTTGGGTTCTCAGCACATATAGAGATACCGTGGCTCTAGACCTTCATATATATCAAGGCGCATCCTGTAATTCAATTACCAAACTTACCGATGTAGGTTGGTGTGTGGACAAAAGTCATGTTCGTCCTTGTTTTCACAGCTGTTGAAAACAGGAGTGCATTTTTCTGTTTCCCAGGCCACTGAGAGCGGAACTCCTCTGCCTCAACGGGTGGGTGCACGTGCACCCAATGCACCCCCCCCCCCAGCCTACGCCCTTGTTCATTTTCACATGTTAACCAGAAAGACCAAAGGCTTAGCGATTCCTTGCTGAAAGGGAATGATATGTTGCACTATCTCGGTTTATCCCTCAAATTTACACTTCTTGAATTTTCTTTTTTTACCTTTTCACATCTTGATCTCTGCTGACCTCATATGACCTTTGAACCTACCAAAAAGTGAATAAAAAAAATAAAAAAAAAAGCCGGGACCATCTGCGTGAGAAACCGAGCTCTAATCAAGTACGCCATCAAAGAACTCGTTCAGCATATGGTGTTTCTATATCATCGGGCCTTTGGTCACAGCATCTTTAATACGTGTTCATACAGTAGGTAATTCAAATAGGTAATTCAATTAAGAATTATTACTGTAGTAGTTATGCTTGTGAAAAAAATAAATGTTTTTCTCTATAATTTTATAACTGGAATGGTGCAAAATTCAACCTGAAGTTTTCGTTTGTAACCAAACGCCGGACACAATTTGGAAGTACCGCCCACTGTCTATTAAGTTTTCGAGGTTTTCGTAGTTTAACCTCTGATGACCTCAAATGACCTTCGACCTCCAACAAAACCAAAGGGTTCTCTTTCTCTTAGAGTAACACATCTATTTACCAAATAGGTATCTTGAAATATCGTGGCTTTTCAAGGTTATTGGTTTTTGACCTCTGGTGACCTCAAATGACCTTGGACCTTTACTGTAAACAATAGGGTTCTTCCTTTCAATATGATAAAGTAAGGTAAAGTATGAGGATTGTCCATCATTGTTATCTTGAGATATCGTGTTTACTAGCAGCTTTTAATTTCGTATTTTCACCTCCCGTGGCCTCAGATAACCTTTGACCTTTACCAAAATTGATAGGTTTTATCTTTTGACTATAACTCATCCACATGCCAAATATGAAAAGCATCCATGCTTCCTACCTAGATAAAACGTGTTTACAAGTTTTTCGGTTTTTTGCCTCTGGTGATCTCACATGACATTTGACCTTCACCAAAAACAATAGGGATCTTCCTCTTCATATAATAATTCTATATACCAAGTATGAAAAATTATCCATCATTGCTATCTTGAGTGTTTACGAGCCAAGCGTCACAAACACACAAACATACACACACATGCACACATAATTGCCGGCGTGATTGCATAGATTTCTTTTGCTCTCGAAAGGAAATCAAAAAGGATAAGTCTACAGCTTGCTCAGTTTTCACAGAATTACCCCAAATATCGTCAAAATATGTCTAAAATTAACAAAATTTACCCAAAAAGTAGCAAGTTTCAAAAAATCGTACCGTTTAACCGTACCACCCAACAGCTTTCTCGTAGTTTGTCCACAGAGCAGGCATATGAGAAAAAAAATTGAACTATAATTGTACAGTACTACCATCCACTTAATGGTAACCTATTTTCGCATTGTGGTTTCACCAGCATGCAGTAGCAGTGTTGACATCGTTTTGCCCTCCAGGTTAACCACGTTCATACCAATGGGCGATTATAGCAACAAGTTCAGAAAATGCCGTCTTTACAAGTTTAATGTTTGCACATGTTCTGGATTACTGATTCGGTAACGTTCACCGGTTTGCACTTTGAATTTTGAAAAACAGATGTTGTATAATTATTATCATAGCAACGACCGGTTAACTTGGGAAAATTATGTACAACTCCGAAAATTATGTATTCCAAATGAAATTGCTAGAAGTTGCAGGCTTTGGACAAGTACTCTTTCAATCCTTTTAGCAAGATCAGCGTAGAAGGCCATCTAGAATGTTCTGAAATAAAGCTTTCATTTCCACTTTAAATCGGCTTATTTGCTAATTGGCCAACCAACTCAACAATTAAGATCAAATTGGTTTCCTTTGAAAGGTCAGTTCAGATGGGAAAACCGTAGATTGTTCTTGGATTGAAACCCACCTTACTTTGATCCGGCCGGAATCAAACCCTGAACCTCCCGGTTGCTAAGCTTCATCGCTTCATATGCCACCGCCTTTATCCACTCGCGGCCACAACACTGGTTTGCCTTGTGTCCTGGGGAATTCATAGTTTCCAATAATTAAGGATTTGTAGCTGCAAAAGGATGCTATACATGTATACATGTCTTAAAATTGTTGGCCAATCGTAGAAGAGTTGGATCTACAGACGATACAGACCCGTAGCAAGGGGAGAAATAGTTTGCAGGCAGGGTCAAATGTTTTCTCGGGAGGGGGAGACATACTAATATGCATTAAGGCTGTGATAATTTTCAATTTTCCAGGGTACCAGTCGAAAAATTTTCTAGGGGACGAAACCCTCTGCCTGTCCCCCTCCCCGGTGGCTACTGGTTAAGACGATAACAGACATTTGTTTGACACAGAACTGTAAAATACGAAACCAAAAGTATGCTGGAAATAAATAGCTCGAGACGTTACATCATGTGTCACAACAAGCATCGACAACCGGTATCATTTGAACATTAGGTAATATTTTAGCTCACTGATTAATTGATAAAGTGACAGTGGGCTGGGGTCCAAATCGATTCATAAAAGGTGTGTTAGTGCATATTTTTAATACCCAAAATCTCATTGGAGGAACAAAAACTATTTTAGGAGGCACCTGCCGCCTTTCCCTTCCCCAATCCCGAAGCCAAGAGGACGCAGGGGGCGAAGAATTACCATTCTTTCAATTCATTTTAGTATGAATCGCTCCCTGAAAAATATTTCGCCCCTGGAAGCTTTTTCGCCTCCCTTCTGTACCTTGTCTGACTACGGGCTTGCCCATCCCTCCTTGGCGACGCCTCTGGGCACAGAGGGCACCTGTGAAAGTATACGGAATGCTAAAATGTGCAACCCCACTTTGTCCTGGCATGACTTAAGCGTAGTCCAAGTTATGAAAGAAATGCTCGTATGCAGCATTAAAAGAATTGTTTAGCAATATGATTCAGGTTTACATGTGTTGCCTGAGGTACTTAATAAAAGTAAATTGAATTGAAAAGCATATCTCACTTCTCACTTTGGCGAGATATGCTTTCAATTCCTGTTGGTGGTTCTCAAGATTTAACAATAGTACATGAAGTCACTCCCATATTAAACTTAAAGCACGGGCACGCTACACAATAAACTCAAATTCATCAGGATTGTGTTGTTTTTCCTTTATCTGTGCGATCCCCCACCCCTCATAATCCTACGATAGCATCATGTGAGTTCTGTAGAGGATAAGACATTTGCAGCCTTCACCTTCTCCATTAGAAACTCAGTCCTTCGTACAGGGTCGGTTAGTTAGTTAGATGAGGTTTAACGTCCCAGTTTCCAACCAGTTGGTTCAAGTCGAGGCGACCACGGCCTTTTTTCCAGGTGTGGCTCACTGGCTTGTTTTCCCTACTCCATTGCTTATGCTGAGCACCAAGCACAAAGGCAGTAGGTTCCATTTTTAAAGTCTTTGGTATGACCCGGCCAGGATTTGAACCCCAGACTTCCGGCTGCAAGTCGGATGCTCTAACCACTTGGCCACTGCAGTCGTACAGGGTCGGGATTTGATATCTGAAAGTGTGTGTGTGGGGGGGGGGGGGCAAGTCGGGTGGACTGTCAAACGGCGTCGCAGGCGTCGCGGGAGGGCAAAGCGCCCTCTCTCGGGGTGGGGTCAACAGGCCCGCCCCAGGGCCCCTGGTGGGGTCCAGGGGCGGACCTGTGGACCCCACGCCCAAGGCGTATAGAGGGATTTCATGTGACGTCACGCGCAATGGATTCCCAGGCACTGAAGGGCAAAACACACGCAGTAAGCGAATTTACAGCTCACGCACGGCATAACCATAGATACTACTGTGACACAATGGACGCGTGCCCGTCAAAACCAAAGAGACGCGCAAGCTTGCCATTCAAAACAAAAAAGGCGCGCGACCTTGCCCTTCAAAATTGCGTCTAGTTTTTTAAAGTCACGTGACTGAAATCCCTCTATACCAGTTCCCAACTATCAATTTGATACAAACAATGAACTGCGTAGAAGGTGACGCACTGCGTAAAGGGTGACGCACTGCGTAGAGGATGGCGCACTGCGTAAAGGACGACGCACTGCGTAAAACCCTTGCAAAATAATCGCACAACCCTGCACCAGTTGCTAAACAAATCCTAGGCTTTCATGTATGCCGCGGTAAGCCCGTACCCAGGACAGCTCTCTGCCCAGAGGTCCCGGGGAGACATTAGTCTAGGAGCAAGACGCATAAAACTCTCCTAAGAAAACACGGAGGTACTAAAGGCAAGGCAGATGGGTGAAACACTTTTGTATAGAAATAAAGTAGATATTGGTAATGCATACAACGTTAACTTTACAAAACACATTTTTGTAACACAATCTTTAAAGAGGCGGTAAGTTTACACAGATCGATGGAAATGAAAACTTTTTGCTTTGAAAATTTCTGGGGGAGGGGGAACTTCGCCTACGCTGCGTAAGGTCATGGGGGCATTGATGGTTTCAATGATAATAGAAGAGTTTGAACGAAGCTATCACAAGCAGGATGTTTTACAGGAAGTAACCCCAAAGCAATATTCAAGACTGGTGCGCGCGAAGCGCGCAGAAGAAAACACTATTGAGACATTTAATTGTAGCCTATTGTTTTCTTTAGTTTTAAATGCAGTATTTTTATTGCATAAAAAATTTTTCTACTTTCCCCAGTTGCCTGTTCTTTCCATAGAGCAGGATTTGAGAACCTATATCCTATGGAGGCTCTCTTGAATGTTTCATTTTGTCGATGGTCTGGGCAAGCGCCCCTCAACTTTTTTATTAGTGTGAAAAACAAGATTAGTGCCGACTTTGAAGGTTATAGACTAAAGACTTAAAGAAGTCAATGAAATCTTTTGTGGGTAGTTTTTACATGGACATTGTCAAGGGCATCGGCAGTGAAAGTGCCAGGGAAGTAATATTTATTGAAGACTGCATCTTGGGAAGTTGTGACCGGCGAAGCCTTTAAACGCAATCGCCCAAGGGACGAAGCCCAGGCTGGGGAGTAAGGGTCCTCCCAGAGGAACCTTTCTTAAATTTGACGGCTTTTGTGGTCATTCTGGACCACTTGTTGAGAAAATCCTGCTTCCCCCAGGTTTAATTTGAAATGTTAATGAAATGTTTTCATATGATTATCGCAAATTTAAGATAGTAACCGTCTGCCCATTGCTGAGGATGGTGGTAGTTGGTCAGGAAAGTGAACAGCGAGAGGTGTACCGAGGATTTTGGAAATGATAATTTATTCAAGCTGTCCTACAGGAAGTAATAGCAAGGTGATTCCACCAAAGTTTTCCTACGCCAGCAGTACAGCAGTACTAATGAGACATCGATTTATGCAAGACTCATGCGAAAGCACGCCGATTTTTTTTTTCACTCGAGAATTGCGGTTCCCTATACATAACATGAGTAGGGTTTGGACTTTGTTTGCAAGGACCATGGCACATTTTATGACATACATTAGTACGTTCAGTGACCCTTTTTTCATAGCTTCAAGTCATAATAGTATGGCGGATAGGAGGAAAGAAATTTTACGGTGCCAGACAAAATTTTCAACTGTATTAGTCAGTTTTGTCTGGAGGTGGGCGCGAAGCGCACGGAGAAAAATTTTCCTAGCAATTTTATGGTTTTTGATATTAACATTTTAGTTCATTAAACATTGCAAAATTTAATAATAGGCTATGGAAAATTCTCTTATAATTTCTCTGGTCTCGTTTACTTTCGCTCATTTTCTTTTATTATGTTTAGTTTTTAAGCTCTGGGGGAAAAAGTGGGGCAAGTGCCTCCGCTTGCCCCCCCCCCCCGTAATCCTTCCTATGCCTTCGTATTTGAAGATCAAAGAGCAGGTTAAAATCACAACAAAATATAGCTCATTAAATGTGAGGAAATTGCATCACTCCTGCGTGGTTCAAATTGACTGTCACAGTCATAGTTGATTCATCTGCTATTACCTCAAGAACGACCCACCGGATTTGAATGAAAATCTCACTTGATGTGTTAATTTAGTTCTTCTTTAACATGAAAATAAGTGGTTTCTTAAACCATTTGCTCTAATAACACAAACAAATAAAAGTGTTAGTTTTAGCATGTTTTTGACAATTTTTGTTTGTATAATATGTTTGGACAAATATTTGATTTCAATCATTTTAAACGTTAAATTCATTTAACTTGAAATTGAATTTTTTCGTGTGCTTCTTGTGATGTAACGGTTGTTAGTAAGTTTGCTCTCCTTCAGCAAAAAAAAAAAAGGTCACAACAACTCCTTATACTTTGTCGGAGAAAAAAAATCTTTTAGTTGGGGATATATAGGAGTGTCTGTAAATGTTATGATCACAACGTTTCAAGTGAATGGTCTCCAAACTTTTTTGCTTGGTGACCCCAATTTTCGACTCCGGAATCTTGGTGGCCCTCAAATTGACGGGTCGTGGTTATGCAGTGTTAATAAAGCAGATCACTGGTTCTTAGATTAGAATCACTCCCATTGCTTGTTTTTAATGAGAAATTTGACAAATATTTTTCGCTCCTGAATCCTTTTCGCGACCCTCTGAAATATTTTCGCGACCCCTAGTTTGCCGACCCCTGGTGTAGAGGATCCCCCAACAAGCACTTCTTCCAGAATCCTTACCGAGAAAATAGTAGGCATATGTTTGATTCCATGGTTTGCAGTACAACTGATTCAATGAAATCAATCTCGAAGATGGTGGAGACAGGCTACCCGTTCTTTTGAAAAAAATTGTGGGGGATGCCCCAGATTACACCACAGACCATCTGGCCTCCCAAAATTTTCCGGTTTCCTTAAATGGGCCCCGGATTCCTTACTTTAAGGGCCTTGTAATCTGTGCCTGAAAGAGTTCTGTGTAAGGTCGGTATGCTCGCCCCCCTCACACTTTTGAGATACTGCTGACGTTCTTGATGCAATGTCTTGGTATCTTTATTTCACATTCTGTCAACTTGAATGCATTTTATGCATTTCACACTTCTTCCTTTTTGAGTTCACACTTTCCCTTTTCCTTAAAGGTCGTGTGACATGCCACCAAAAAGAGCTGTTTCACTTGTCAGATAAAGAATTAAGTCCTCCAATGAAAGATCCGTTGGAATTATTTCAATATCTTTTACCGTTCTCCGCATAAGCAATGGAGTAAGGGAAAACAAGCCAGTGAGCCACAACTGGAAAAAAGGCCGTGGCCGGCTCGACTTGAACCAATTGGTAGGAAACTGGGACATTAAACCTCATCTAACTAACTCAAAATAGAGGTCTTCAAAGTTTGATGGTTTCTGAAGAAACTCATCACCTATGCAAAAATAATGATGTGGAGTGCTGCATTGTGTTAAGATTCTTTTGTTAACCCTGTATAAATTGTCTCTTAATTACTGATGAGATAGACTATACAGTTTGGTAAATGATATCAATGTTTCTGAAGGAAAGAATTTTAACTTTCAAAATAACCCCTCAGGGGATAGCAATGCTACCAGTGTCCTTAATATTAAGGTTGAAAAACAAAGGCTAACATGAGCCATATATGGTATGTCCATCTTTCGATGTCACATGTTTGCATATTTAGCTCATGTAATTATTCAGGATGCAAGTGTAAAATAAAAATTCCCCTGTAAAATGGTCAAAATTTGATGGATTTTAATGGGAATTGCAGCTATCTTCTGGACATTTAATGCTTTTTACATCAAATATCCAACTATGTAATTTTCATGTCACACGACCTTTAAATCATATACTTTCTTCGTTTATATACGCACTTGAAAACATGCTAATACCATAGTAATTAAAGTAGCCCATGGTTAATACTAATAAATTAAAATGTACCCATCTCTCTTTCTTTTTTAAGTAATTCATACCTTTCCCTCTGCCGGAATTAAACTTAACATTTTATGTTAAATTTACACCTTTGACCTACCATAGGCTACAATTTCACATTTTTAAATAGAATTTCAAGTTCACACTATATAATCTCAGACGCACATGTACTTTCACAGTCTTACATTGGAACTTCTGTATTTTTTTTTCAATTAAAATCTTCACACACATGTACCGTACACTGCGGAACTCATAATAACTCACCACTTTCAGGACTTCCTATATTGATAAACTTCATACCCAGAAGCCGGTTCAAACTGTCAACTACGCTTATCATCAAAGTTTACTTCGGTTCAAATTTCAGTTGAACCCACCCAGCAAAATTTTGAGTAAATTGTCAGGGCGACTGGACGTCTTTGGGTGTTATAGTAAGTAATCATGAGTCGATCAGTATCATGAGTCGATCACCTACATTCTAAACGCCAGTACAGCATGAAGGGGCGATGTGATTGCAATGTAAGCATGTCCTGCATTGCATTTTCTTCAAACAACATAAAAAACAATTATTTGCCTTATTATTTTTGATGTTCAAAGCAAAAATGTTACTAAACGGCCAAATTTTCAAGTTTTGGCATAAGTATGAACTAGATATTTGCAAAAATTACAAAAAATGGTGACCAAAATGTCTTTGGTGAAGCTCCGATTAAAACGTTTGATAGAAAAGACATTATTCTCTTTGATTGTTTGTATAACTGTTCTTAAATGTGGTAATTGATAGCATTTTATTTGCTAGTTTTTTTTTGTAGCGATAGACTCAAGATTCCTTTATAGGTATTGTTGCATGTATAGGCTAGCTATACTGTCACCTACATTTTGAAATTCATTTCTACGGATTACGCAATACGAACAACACCAAAATATAGCGCAATGAGGAATACATACAACAAAATTAGGCTACGGCAAAGTGTTATTGATTTTTGTAAATGTTTTAATATTTTTATGGTAATGTTCCTTAATGATCGACTCATGGTAAGCCCAGTATATATATATTTTTCGTAGGCTACTCAAGCTGTCGAGCATCATGCATAAAGGCACCCCGATGAAGATTGGAAAATTTCTCTGGACAGGGGTACCTTCCCGATCCGGACGGGACCCCTGTCCCCACCTGCCGCCCCTGGGGTATGTTTGGATGAGAACCCGCGAGCACCTGTAAACAGTGGCGTGTGCAGGATTTCGAAGGTGGGGGGCACAACCTGTGATTCCCCCGACTGACATGGAGGGGTGTGACAAGTGCACAGAAGGTGCACCACGAGCGCGAAGCGCGAGTTTGCACGCGTGGGGTCCAGGGGCCCGCGCCAGGGCCCCTTGCGGGGTCCAGGGGCAGATCCCCGGTGGGGGTCCAGGGGGCGAAGCCCCAGGTAGCTCCTGCAACATAAGGTAATAAGACCGCCCTAAATTGGTTCTAGAGGCCTTATTGATCAGGTTTCGTTTGTTTCAGATTTTGTAAAATTCGATGTCAGTGACGGAGAGTTCAGGTTATCCTCTATGCGTTGAAAGCTGCAGTGTGCTACAGTATGTGTCACATACATTGACAGGATACGTTAAAGATCACGAGGCCAGTCAAGAAGGCTTTTTGAACTGATCGCAAAAGTTAACAGCACTGTTTTATCCTTAAACCTATATAGTTTACCATTACAGATGGTTAAAGTGACTAGCGCGAAGGGCGAAGGGCGAACTGAATTGTCCAGGCAGTTGGTCCCTATCGGGCATAACTTACATTGTACTTCTCTCCTCTTGTCACTATAGCCGTACCGCACAACAGACACAAGAGAACTTGACTGAATAACGTGAAATGAGGTGAAATTCCCAACTTTTACATAAATTCATGAATTCTATTTCTTCAGTTACTTGAGAAGGTGGAAATGGTTCGTATTATATTTAGCTATAAGTAACAGAACTGTGGAAGAGTGGGCAAAGCGTACCGGAAATCTTGGGTTTCATTGTAGAAATGACCCTTTGAACTGAAAGCCAAAATAAGTAAACAGATCATGGGTGGCGACAGAATTTTCAGAGGGCTGGGCCATGCCAGCCACCCTAAGCTTCGACAGCCCCTCTGTCGAAGAGGTGGTGACAAGGGGATATGACTGATTATCCCATGCCATTTCAGGGCATATTTTACATGATATCACTTAATACTTCATGAGCCGAGTTGCGCACTTAGTAGTGTTCTTTCAAATCTGAAACTTGAATTTGTAAAGCGCGCGAAAATTTTTGGTAGGCTTACACAAAAAAGATATGTGATCAAGAACATAAAGAAAACAAAAAAGAAAAACTATAGGGGTTTTAGACCATATCGGGAATAACATACGTATTATCGAAACACTTGGACTACCCTATAAAACAGCCAACTTTGGTTCGTGAGTCGCTCACAAGCTGACCGTACCGCATGACACACATTAGAGAACAGTAACTAGGCTTAGCGACATGCGATGAAATTTTCGACCTCCACATGAACAGTGTTCTCTGCCTACATGTTTCGTGGTAAGGTTGGCAGGACATGTGCTTTCTAGCAATGTGGAATGGAACTGTTGAAGATCCTGGAGTAACTATACAGCGCGCGTAGCGCGCCGAAAAATTTGGGTTCTTATTAGAGAAATTGTCCTCTCTCGGGCGCCGTCGGAGACTGCCTGCATACTCTATCGTATCGATTAAGACTCCCCGATATGGGGCTCCTCGCCCCCACCTGGCGCCATTCCTGTTGAGTGTTCAGTGTCTCTTCAATCTTTTTCTCTTCCCCTAACCCTTAAATCCCCCGACTAGGAGATTTTCCCCCGACTGGCTTCAGAGGTGGGGGGCCAGTGCCCCCTGGCGCCCCCTTTGAACACGCTACTGCCTGTAAACTTGCATAGTGTTGATAATTGTCCCAGAGAAATGTTTAGTGCAGCAGCAGCTCTAGCGGCGCGTCCATTGACAATTTTACCTTACAGCTACGTTCCCACCGACTAATTACTACCAAAAAGTGTGAACCTTCCTGCTTGGTCCAAATATATAACTTCTAGTCAAGAACGGCGCACACCAAAACTGTATCCCACAATCCTTTGGGATCGATATTTGGAAAAGGGTCTTTAAAATGATGCATACAAAAGCTTTATCCCACAATCCTTTGTAAATGTTATTTGGAGAAGGGTCTGTTGAACCAGGTAGTTGTTACGTAATAACTCCTTGATTGAACTTTATTGAAGCATCTAGCCAGCAAATTACCCAACTAATTAAATTCTAAGAGAGCCGCCTGCTAAGTTTTTATTTTCATGTGTCGAAGTATGTATATAATAAAAGTTATAAAAAAATAAAGGTGGTGAAAATGATAAAAGCTTCAAGTTAATGTGAGATTGCCAGGATTTCTTTTTGTGTATTATGGAAACACTGCGTGTGGTTCAACATGCCAAACTTTTCGAGTTTCACTTTCAGATGTTTTCATTGCCTGGATTCTCCAGTTTTCCATATCCGGCCGGAGGTACGGAGAATAATAAATATAACACAGCCCAGGCCCTGGATCGGAGAGGAGTGTGCCAACAGGAAACTGGCCGATTGCAGACTAGACGTTGGCAGGGATCGTGCGATTACTTGTTCGTGAGCTGGGTACCGTGACGTGCAGTGAGAGCAAATGGCTAAACAGTAAGAGTGTACATGACCTAAGTATTGAATATTGTGTCTTCTTGTTGATAAGTCCAGATTTACTCTTTGCGTTTTAAAGTAGCCTATAAGTTAAAGTATGTGTTAGGCCGGGAATATAGGGACCTAGGGTAAGGAGATGGCCTAACTTGGCCAACCAGATCGAGTAAGTATTAACAGTAGTTCATTCATACTTTAGACAAAAGTATCACTCAGGGGTAGGCCTATTAATTGCAAAAGGGTGATAGTCCTGTTTACAAGTGAGAGTGGAATATGTGTAGGTAGATACATAGCCTAGCTAGGCAGTTTTTTCCAACTTGAAGCATTTGTTATTGAGATATATTACACATACTGCATCATTTATGTTTTAAAGAACTTTACAACAGTACTGTAGCTTGGTTGTTGTTATGATATGGTTGCTCTTTCATCATGTACCTTTCTCCAGGCTTGATTTTAGAAGTTCAGCTTCAACATGTCAAGCACTGCCTGACCCTTACAGATTTTGACAGAAATTGTGCAGCCATGCATCAGTGTTCGAAATACTGTAGAGGGGTTTTACATGCACAGATGCATGTTTCATTGGCACTGTGCATGTAAAATTCTGGCTGTGCATGTGAAACATTTCTGTTTTACAGCCATTCTCAAAGGAAAATTTTAGTTGTGCATGTAACTTTCAATTTCCAATTCGATCTCTGCCATGCATGTACTGCTTATCCCCTGTCCAGTTACTTCCATTTCCTAACAGCAGTTCTTATCCCTCCTTAGCTCATTATCCATGCTGCTAGAATTCAGTAGGCTCGTTTAGCCAAAGTTCGCCGAGAAAAGGCCATTTTCCTGGGTGAAAAATATAGATGTCTTATGTCGCCTGAAATCCTCTTATTGAATTCTAGCCTCATGTTTCTCGAGAAAAGTTCCATGACAGGTTGAGCCCACAGAACCTGTGGACATGGCTAAATTGTTTATCTTCCTCACTGGATGCTTATTCAGACTGAATCAATTTGAGCCTGACTAACCGCAAGTCTTCAAACACAGGCTGTGTAGCGCTTGAGCTTACTCCCTACACTAACCTCGTTTGTTCGAACAGGAAACTAACAGAGGTTGATAAGCTGCTTACTTTTAAAAGCACGCTTTTGTTGTTACAAGTTGTGTTTCAAAATCCCTGTTTTGTGTTAGCTTACCTTCGCGTTCTATCATTTACAAGTTGTTGGTTGAATTGAACAACTAATTAGGTTTCAAACAGACCTAAATACTAAACAGTAAGCTACTAGAATAACAAGCAGTGTTTAATTCTATCCTTCAAGTTGTACGGTCCTTTACTGTGCTGCATTTATGTAACCGTAGAATCACCCTTTTATGTTACGCGTCCGAATATAACCAGATAGGCCTGACAGACGGAAGACAAGCTCACTAGACAAGCTGCCAGCTATCCCATACTTTCAGTCCCGTTCTAGCGAT